>JAAAPX010000098.1:0-126992 GCA_012656285.1 Aspergillus fumigatiaffinis
CCCTCGCCCTCCCCGTCCTCAACACCCTCCGCAACAAACGCGTAATCCTCGCCTCGGCCTCCCCCCGGCGCCGCCAGATCCTCTCCCTCCTGGGCCTCCCCTTTGAAGTCATCCCCAGCAATGCCGCCGAGGACTTCCCCAAGACAATGGAACCCTTCGAGTACGTCCTGGCCACAGCAACCAAAAAGGCACAGGCCGTCTACACCGCCGAAATCGACAACGAGGAGAAGGGCGAGCCGGCGCTGATCATGGCGGCTGATACCGTCGTGGTGGATAATCTGTCGGGATCGATCCTCGAGAAGCCGCGCTCTGAGGCGCAGCACATCGCTATGCTGAAGATGCTGCGCGATAATCGCGTGCATAAGGTTTACACGGCGATGGTGGCGATGGCGCCATTGGAGAGCGCGCGGCAGCCGGGGTATGCGCTTGAGACGCACATCGAGGAGACGGATGTGGTGTTTGATCGGGAGGTGACGGATGATTTGCTTGTGGCGTATGTGCGGACGAGAGAGGGGGCGGATAAGGCGGGCGGGTATGGGTTGCAGGGCTTGGGGTCGATTCTTGTGGAGAGCATTCAGGGGAGCTGGGATAATGTTGTGGGGTTGCCGTTGAAGGCGGCGTTGAAGTTGATTGAGAAGGTGGTGGCTAAGGCGAATGATGATGATGGGGATGAAATGTTGGACGGTGAGGAGGATGAGGAGGAGTGAAGCGCTTGAGTGCTTGGTCTTGGGCTCATGATGATATCTTTTTCGTATGATACTACGCTGGACGTTCGCTATAGATTCCACGATGTGAGAAGGGCAACGGTATAGAGAAAGTCTTCGGTTTACATTTTATAGCTCAACCAGTAGCAGGCTAGCTTGACGAGACAGATAGAAAATTTGGCACATGTACATAGGCAGACGCCTGGGAAGAATCGTTGAAATCAAACGCAAAACTCAAACAACACCCTCAAAGATCGGTCTATGCCTTCCACACCCGCTTGATGGCCTCTGTGATACCAACATCGTTTGTCTCGAATTCGTACAGACCGACGGCGGTGGTAACAGTGAAAGCACGCAGCAGCCAGTTCATGAACGTCTTGGTCTTAGGGACGCGGCGCTTGGGGAAGTAGTCGATGATAGAGGCACTGTGACACGTTAATTTCGACTACTTGTGAAAATGGAACGGCTAGATCATACTGGAAACCAATGTGGGAGTGGAGGACCAGCAGGGCGCAGAGGACAGAGTCCATGACGGGGTTCAGGGAGCCGGCAGCGAAGGGAGCGATAGTCAGAGGGATCAGTCCGACAGAGACGAGTCTAGATCCGCATCAGCGTCGATTGTCTTGATTTATACCCTCCACCTGGGTCTTCATAGACCAAGTTCCACAGGCGTACGCACCTCTCAAATGTCCAGTGGTAGCTACCCTCCGAAGGGTGAGGCTTGGGAATAGGAGCAGGGTCGTTCACTGGGAGAGTCTTATGTCAGTCCATCGTACTTCCGTTTCGAGTATGAAAGCTGCATGTATCGGATGTTGCGGACTGCGAATTTGGCTGAATAACGGCCTATATTCCGCTCCGCGTCTCAAACAGTGTTGATGCTCTTAACGAAGGGGTTTCGACATACTTGTTCCCTGAATGACCTCTATACGCAACCTGTTAGCTCTATTACACTCCATAGACCCCTCCTGATCAACGGAACACCCCGCAATCACCACCCATCACCACCATAACCTTCATAAACAAATCAAGGAGTGACTCACGAGGCAGAGGAGGCAAGATCTGCTTCTTCGCAGAAGCATGGAAAGCCACAACCTGCGACACGTTCTTGTTCACCAAGGGCGACCGGAAGGCAGACAGGCAAGAGTGCCTGGAAAGGAGGGACTGGCGCGCAATCGAAGCCATCGTGACGATATACTGAGAACTGAATCCAAACAATATCCTAAAGCGAGCTGCACTGCAGACCTGAGGGCGTCTAGGAGTCCTGAACCTAAGGCAGTAGCACGCTTGAGATCGTGAGGTTGAATTGGAACCTCGGGAATCCGATTCGGGATGCGGTCATCACATTGTGCGCGCTCTGATTCGCTAGTGGCTCTCCGCCCAGCCGAAAATGGCCGATATTCCGGCAGATGGATTTGTATGGTGTCTTGTGAATGCTTCAGCTGTCTCTTTTCCTAGCATTTTTATTGTATTTGGACTTACGTGATGTCGATATTCGTCTACAGAGCTATCTGCCAGATACATGCTCTTACTGACAATCGCAGCGGACGTCAAACCCACATGTGCGGACATCAATTACCGGAGACCAAATCTGAAAAATGTTTTTGCGCCAGGCATATGTAATTCATTTCCGCTCATATCTCGTCATAATGTGTCTATGAGATGATTATACTATTAACATGCAGGATTTTCCAACGAATTACCTCCCACCTAAAACTTCAGAACAGCCTTGCCCTTGTTCTTACCATGGAAGATACCAACCAGACCCTCGGCCGCATTGTCGATACCGGTGGTCTCGTGCAGAAGAGTCTTGAAGGAACCCTCCTTGATCCACTTCTGCACGTTCTTCTGGTGCTCTTCAGTGTACTTGTCACCCATGCCAGGGTCGCTGACGATGAAGCCACGCATGTCAATACGCTTAATCAGCACATTGTGGATGTTCTTGATGGGGTAAGGAGCAGAGTTGTATTGGGAGATCAGGCCGCAGACAACGACACGACCGAAGTTGTTCATGGCGTCCAGAGCGGCCTCGAGGTGCTCGCCACCGACGTTCTCGTAGTAGATGTCGATACCCTGGGGCGCCAGGCGGGCCAGAGCATCAGCCGGCTTTTCCGTCTTGTAGTTGAAACCACCGTCAAAGCCCAGGTCCTTGATGATGTACTCGAGCTTCTCATCAGAACCAACACTGCCGATGACCTTGAGACCCTCGTGCTTAGCCAGCTGACCAACGAGCTGTCCAACAGCGCCGCTGGCAGCGGAGACGAAGATTGTCTCGCCCTTCTTGGGCTTACCGATCTCGTAAAGGGAAGAGTAGGCGGTCAGACCGGGCATACCCAGAGCACCAAGGAACACACGGATGTCCTCAATGCCGAGGGGGTTCTCGAGAGGGCGGATGCGGGCAACCTGGGAGCCATCGAGAACGATGTACTCCTGGATGGGGACGAAGCCGATGACCAGATCGCCTTCCTTGAAAGAAGCATTGTTGGAGCGGAGGACCTTGGCAATCGTCGAGCTGTCGATGGGCTTGCCAAGCTCGAGAGCGGGAGAGTACGACTTTACGTGAGGCGGGCGCATGCGGCCACGCATGTAGGGGTCGAAGCTGGTGTAGAGGGACTGCAGGACAACACCATTCTCGGGGGCGGGTGTGTTGGCGTCATACTCGACAGGCTCGATGGTAAGGTGCTCGCCGGGGACTGGGTATCCTTCGGGGACTTTCTTGAAGATGAGGGCCTTGTTTGAGCTCATTTTGGCTGTGAGTGTATGAAGTGTATGGAGAGGATTGGGAGGATGACGTGTATAGAAAACTTCTAGACGGGTCTCAACAATAAATAGCTAGTATGTAGCTACGAAGAGCAGTACTGATTTATATACTGTACCTCCCTACCCCTCTAATAGCCTAGGTAAGTACGTAGCCCACTTTCCAAGAAGACAAGCGGGGCAGAGTCAAATCCAACGAGGATGAATAATGATGAATTTTGCCTGGATTATCAAGCAGCGAACACCAGAGAAGCTTCTTGAGAAATCAAAAAGATGGAAAGTACCTAGGCAAGTCGTCTGGCCGAGGGTCCTTAGCAGCGGAGTGGCTCCCAGATCAACTTACTCCGCTGAGAGTCGGAGACTTAAGAGTACCATGTCTCCATGGAACCAAGTCTTCATGGCTGGATGAGTGGAGCTATCGGGAGGACTCATGTCCATCCCCGACGGGTGAAGGACTCTTTCTAGGAAAGAGAACCGTTGATTGAGACTGGCGAGTGGCATGGGTGTTGCGCAATAATGAACGGCTGGACGAGACATCATGATTTTTTTGTACGGAGTTGTTCCCTAAAGCAGCCATACACCCATGGTGTACATATCCGAGGATGATCACTAATAATGCAGTTTAATGCATTGCCGGCTTGGCCGAGCCGCAGGCATAGATGTTTTGCTCAGTAGAGGGGTAGTGAGCAGAGAGAAATAATAATAATAATAAAAACGGTATGACATGGTATGATTATTATCCTGATCTGAGTCCCGCAAGTGAGAAATTAGCTAGATACATAGATAGAGAGGAGAGAGCACCTTAAAAATAGAGTATTGTAACTTTACCTTCCTAGATACTGTACATTACGTGATGAAGTCATGAGGCAGAAATTCGCGTAAGCTGCATCTCATTATAAGAGGTACGGAGTATTGGGTAGAATTTTTATGCGTTGACTAGCTGCTTTACTTTAGACTACGTAGCAAAATTGATCTCTAGTACGGAGTAATAAAAATTTCTAGATTCGGTCTTCATTATTGATGTCGTTCGATAGCCGATCTGGATTACAGATAGTTCAAGAGCATTTCATGCCACAAGTTTGAAGCTTGTTACTAGGACTCCATATGCATATGCGCACCCATTTCAAGGGTTCTATTGAGGAGACGCAGTTTCCAATCGCTTGGACAGCTAAAATCCTCAAACGTGAAGGCGAGAGCTTGTTCTCTATTGTCGATCTGGAGGACGAGTCAACGGTGCATCGCGACGACCTGGTCGGACAACTCGAAGGAATGACTCCATGAACACCGCAATTATCATTCAACTTCGACGGTTGTAGACATGTCGAAGTCAGTACACTTACAACAAGGGCGCAAACTTACCAAAGCCTAGTATCTATCAGAATGCGTCTGCAAGCTCTGTTGAGACAGATACCACGATCCCATCCCGTTGTCAACTCTGCGCACAATAGACATGACTGAGACACCGTAGCATTGGATAGTAGGATTTAATCACACTGTACTTATTTTGATCCTCACCTGTCCATTCGTCTTATTGCTGATGCTGCTGAGCATCACCACATCTATCTACGGTGCTTCTTGGTGGATATTGTGCCTGAGGCCACTCGGCCAATCATCATACATTCGCCCCGTTTCTCGCCGCCAGTTTCTCACCGCCTGGAGCCTCGAACTTTTTCTGCCGCTATTTTTTCCCTTTCCCAGAACGATTTGAAGTTTCGGACTGTGGCTAATCCTGCATCAGCCAACATCATTTGAGAATCTTTTCATCTCGATTTTTGTTTTTCTCGGTTTAATTGTTGATATAGAATATCAATTATATACCACCTTTACTGATTTAATGATGCTGGGCGCAGTTCGCCGTTATGGCGTTGTCCACGCTCTGCGAGCCTCCGTCCCCCGTGCCATCTGCAGACCGTCGAATTCGCAGCTCTTAAGATGCCAGACTTCTCCCGTTACAGCCTTCCCCCAGTCCGTGCGACTGCTGCATAAGTCGTCGCCTTTCTTTTCATCGGCATCCGCTCAAGCGCAGGCGCAACCTGATGACTTCCAGACGGCTCCTCCGCAGGAGCCATTGAGAGAGTTCACCGACTTGGCCGAGCAGGGACTGGTGGATCCAACAATCATTCGCGCAATTGTTAAAGATATGAAAATCAAAACTATGACCGATGTCCAAAGCCAGACCTTGCGTGAAATTTTGCAAGGAGATGATGTGTTAGTATATGCTCTCGCCCTAAAAGCCCTTGGACCCGAAACTAACCGTGCGTCTCTTTATACAGTTTAGCTCAGGCAAAGACCGGTACTGGAAAAACCCTTGCGTTTCTCACGCCAGTATTCCAGAATATCATGAAAGACCCGTCCTTGAAGGGGCTGAACCGGAGGAGGTCACAGACGAGCTCCTCCGACATCCGTGCTATTATCATCTCCCCTACTCGTGAGCTGGCAGAGCAGATTGCTGTGGAGGCTAGGCGGTTAGCGGCTCACTCAGGTGTCATTGTCCAAACTGCAGTTGGTGGCACTCAGAAGCACGAGGGTCTCCGTCGCATCCAGAGAGAGGGATGCCATGTGTTGATCGGCACGCCAGGTCGGCTCAAGGATGTCCTCTCCGACTCTTACAATGGTGTCACGGCCCCCAATCTGTCCACTCTGGTACTGGATGAAGCAGATCGTTTGCTGGATGATGGGTTCTCGGAAGATATCATTCAAATCCAGCGTCTCCTTCCGGACCCCATGAAGGTTGACCGTCAAACGCTCATGTTCTCCGCGACGGTTCCAAGGGAAGTCATGCGAATGGTTCGTAAGACCATGAAGCCTAACTTCAAGTTCGTCAAGACCGTGCGAGATGACGAAGTCCCTACCCATCTCACAGTGCCTCAGAAATACGTTGTTCTCAGAGGCTACGAGAATGCCATGCCTGCTCTTCTCGAGTTTGTGACGAAATATGTCGAAGGCGAAAAGGAGAATCCGAATCAGCGCCCGTTCAAGGCAATTGTCTATTTCAACTCAACCGTGCAGACTAATTTGGTCTATGAGACTTTCCGCAACATAGTCGAGCAGCGGCATCATCCGCTACGCCGTGTTCGTGTCTACGAAATTCATTCCCAGCTGACTCAGGCTCGGAGAACACGCTCCTCTGACTTTTTCCGGGCTGCTAAGTCTGCCATCCTTTTCTCGTCCGATGTGACAGCGCGGGGCATGGACTTCCCTGATGTGACTCACGTGATCCAAGTCAGTATTCCCAGGGACAGAGCCACGTACATTCACCGTCTAGGTCGCACGGCACGGGCGAACAAGACTGGCGAGGGCTGGGTTCTCACCCACCGAGGAGAGCTGCCTGAGTTCGACAAGCAACTAGAAGGTATTCCACTCAACGTGGACAAGCAGACCTTCACGACGGCTACGGTCGATATGAGCAAGCCTGAACTCGACCCCGAGTCCTCCGCAACTAGATTCATCAAGGTGGTCAAGGACGCCGTGCAAGAAGTTCCAGAAGAGCTGAAGAGGCGAGCATACATGGCCCAAATTGGCCCCTTGAGAGGTTATTTTGCTCGCAAGCGGGACCTGATCCAGGCCATCAATGACTGTGTCGTGCACGGCTATGGCCTGCCCGAACCTCCACAAATGAGCCCGACCGTTGCCCGTAATTTGGGACTTGATCGAGTACCTGGTGTTCGTGTTGCGGACTACCGCGGTTCCAGCGACGACATGTCGACCGGACGTGACTATCGCGGACGCGGAGGCGATCGCGATAACAACGCTAGTAACTCTCGCCGTGGCCGCGGGTTCAATTCAGACCGCCGCGAGTTCAAATCCGACCGCCGCGAGTCAAGGTTTGGCAATCGCCGCAACGCCGATGATTTCTCCAGAGGCCGCCGGCGTGCCGACAGAGACGACTACTAGATCTATTTTCGTTTCTCAGATCCAGTTAGAACCCCTGTGTTAGACTCAGCCAGTGGTGTTGAGCGAGTCTCGCACAGCTGATCCGCTTTTAATTTGACAGAGAGATTGCATTGGGCGGCGTTATACGACCTAACAGGACACTTCTCATCTCTTCATATGTTTTATTTCACCTGGCACTTCTGAATTGTGGAATGTTCGTTGGCTTTGAATACTCGTGATGATATGTCTTGACTACCCATCTTAGTGTGTATTATGAGAGATTCCAATGTGTATTATTGATACTGTTGTTCGCTGTGGATTTTGATCTGGACATAGAGTGTGCAATATGTCAAGGAACATTTGATAGTGATTCTTTTATCCGAAATCGGCATAGGACAAGAAGTGCAAGTAGAACAGTAGGGTTAGTTTTACAGACTTCTCATCGGTAATTATGCATTCTTCAAAGTCCGTATCAAGGTATCAAGTCCAAACGACAAGAGCCGACCAGGGAACAGGGAGTCGCTCTACTAAAACGCGACTCTCAGAGAGTAAAATGTGACAATAGAACACCCAGAGCGCCATAACTATCCAGCCTGCGTTTCAAGCATGCCAGAAACTCAGCGACCACCCCAATTTTCGCTGGAAGAAGCACCAAAGCTAGGCAGGAAATCGTCCAGCTTTTTATCGCATAAACCAAAGAACACACATATCCCATAACGCAAAGTCATAATCCATGAAAATGTGGTTGTGTCTCATTGTGCCCAAGTCTGGCAGTCAGCGACAACAACCTAACCCGCAACCGCAATGCCGAGACCTCGGCTGGTGTCCACGAAATCCCCTCAGCGCATTGGGATACGATACTCCTCACGTTCGAAACGCATCGTCAATGTGTCCGCCTCTGCTCTCGATCTCAGCAATAAGCTCCTGTCTCTCCTGTAGCTTCATGTGTATGAAATCCACCGTCTTGCGGAGCACGATGCTCTCGCTCCGGCCCTGGCCTTCCAACCCCGGCACCAGCTCCGTAAGCCGATCGAAGCCCTCTCTAATCGCGGCGCGCCGCTTCTGTTCCGAGGCGATGTGGTTGTTCTTCTTTTCTTGTTCTGTGAGGCGTGGTTTATCCCGGTCTGCCGCTGTGCCTGTGCTTGTGCCTGAGACGGCCGCTTGCTTGGAGGATGAGGGGCCGGTGGGGGTGGTGGAGGAGCGAGTATGTGCGTCCTCTGCTGTTGTGCTTGCGCTGCCGGGAATGGGAGAACAGGAGGGTTCGGAGGAGCTGGAGGCGAGGGATGCTGGTGGTTGTGCAGATGGCATGTTGCTTTTCCCTCTTTTTCTCCTCGCCTTATATTGGTGGTGGGATTATTTGCGATCAAATTGCTGAGACAGGTTGAAGCATGTGACGGTCTTTTTCATGTGACACTCAGTGCGGAGGACGAGTGGTATATAAGAAGACCACTTAAGAACGAAAACAAACAAGCGGAAATCAAAAACTGAGATAATGAGTGACAGAATTAGAGAATCAATGGGATTGGAGCCTTGAGGAATGTAGAGATCAAAAGCATTGTCGAGAGAAAGAGAAAGACCGTTCTGGGTCTGGGTCTGGGTCTGGTTCTGGTTCTGGAGAGCCAAGGATTAAGGAAGCCAGCCATCCTCCACCCAAAACCTAGTACCGTGCGGAGAATCGGACCCCATAGGCGTTTCGAACGTCCAATTTCTGTGTTTCTACTCCTTCTTTCTTGGCCTCAAGGTGATTCCCACTAACTAGATAAGTCCTAGTTACTACGTACCTGCTGCACAGTACAGCGAGTCTCGACACAAGACACTAGTCGGAAAATAGAAATCCGCGTCGCCGTTAGCCGTCGGATGAGGTTGGCCAAGCCTCTGGGGATCCGCTGTCTAGGCCTCTTCACGTCATCGGTAAGGTATCCTTAGAATATCTCCCCATACATTCCGACTTACTACGATCCTCTCTGTTCTTTCTTCAGAGACACTGCTTCTAAACAGCTTCCTATACCTTTCTAGCTTTGTCTTTCTCTATCATCCTGCTCACAGCTACTATTCAATCATACATCGCGGCGTCAAGCTATAACTCCATACTAGACAAGCTCAACTTACGACGTCCACACTTGATAATAGCCTAATTCAGAATATGACTACTCGTGCACCTCTTCACGGCTCCTGCTTATGCGGTCGCAATCAGTATTCAATTGACATCCCAGATAATGTGACAGACCACGCCCATATATACTTTGACAGCAGCCGGGATCACCGTACGTATTCGGCCCAAGGAGTCATGCCATCCCCCAGTACCTACCCCAAGGCAACGTAAGACTGATATGTTCCAGGAAAATCATATGGATCACCCCTCACGGCATGGCTGCGAGTTCCCCTGAGCTGGTATCAATCCCACACCGAGTCTTACTTTCCTGATGAAACCCACGCCACCATCCGTCGGGTCTTTACTCCTCACCATGCTCCTCACACACAGCGCATCTTCTGCGGATACTGTGGCACTCCGCTCACGTACTGGAGCGAGATTCCTCGAGAGGAGGCGAACTATATGTCTGTGACGATTGGTAGTCTGTACGGTGAGGCTCAACGCATGCTAGAGGACCTTGACCTTCTTCCGGGATCGTCGGATGAAGGCGAAGAGGAGGAAGAGGCCGGAGAAGCAGGAGAGAAAGAGGAGAAGACAGGCGTGACTGTAAGTCCAGCTGAGCATACGCAAACATCGTCCGCCCATTCAACAGTTGTCGTGCCTCCGCGGTCTCGCGCGTCTGCCCTGACTCGGAGCTACCGACGGGGTACGACGCTGGGTATACCGTGGTTCGAAGAGATGATTGAGGGAAGCCGACTGGGCCGCATAATGAAGACAAGGCGCGGCGTAGGAGTCAGTGATGACAGCTCGACGACAATAGAGTGGGAGGTGACCGAGTGGATGGATGAGGATCCCAGCGGAGAAACGCAGGCCGCCTCAGAAGATGCGCGAAGCGCCGTGAAACGAAAAAGAGGACATTACGTCGACACGGAGGGCCCCGGATCGGCCGCAAAACAAATGTGATGCTAGCGGATTTTTACTCACCCTGTAAACGAAGAATTTGGTGGGCCTACAATATTCAAGGTATGCCGCAACAGGAGTATCAGTATACGAAAAAGTTCTGCCTCCCTATTCTCCAGACAACGGCAATATGTCCATGTGCCTTGATTTCCATGCGATCATCCCTACAGTTAGGGTCAGCTTGGGCGCCGACGGACTTGCTGCGATCCCGTATGTATGACAAGATCAGAATCAGAAGTATAAAAATACAAAAGTGGCTGCTTCCATGCTAATGTTTTCGATTTCAACTTGCATCTCAAGGAGGCCTAGACGATCCCGAGCAATAAACAAACACAAGCGAGGCGACCGTGAATGGCCAGTGCCTGAGGTGTGCTCTCTATCACGTACTTGGTTTCCCAAATAGGAATCGTCTCGCTTAGGTTGCCTATGCCTACAGTGAAGTGAAGGATATCTTCGTCTGCTCTCGCACACTGTGTTCTTTCAGAATAAAACGATCATTATCTGCATGTCTGCTTGGAAGCACTCCATTTGTTTGACCTCCTTGGTAATCATCTTAATATCATATGCCACTTGCCTTAAGACAGAGATATCAGCTTAGCCCTCGTTTGGATTCAGAACAACATTTACCAGCCCTGCAATAAGTCATCTTGCTGTCATCTCATTTCTCGTCTCCAGGAACAGCAGCCTTGAACACTTCCTGCGTGATCGTCTGATTTCTGTGTTTCGATTGCTGGGAAGTAACGCTCAATAGTCCCATTCTATGAGAAATAGCCCGTGAGGCGAGATTTTGGCTCCTCACCGGGCAGTTAACAAGGCGACTTAAGATGAAGAATGACCCACGTCCAGCAAAGCTGAAGGGGAAGCGCTCAGCTCCGAATCTCAGAACAAAAAGAAGTGGCATCAATATTCCTGCCAGCGGCAAAGCGCGTAAGGCGATCAAGGAAAACTATGTACCAGGCGTTAGGAGCAGAGCATCAGCACCGAACTTGAAGCAAGCTGCAGAGGAGTTGACTCCCAAGCCCCCTTCCCCTCCCAGCGCGGCCCCCGAGAGTCAGATCAACGAATCGAATGATAAGCAGGATGGCGAGTCTCAGTCAAAGGAAGTTCCTCGATTTATGCTGTTCACTGGGACCAAGATTAAACCTGTCGAGTATCGGCCGCCACGCCAATATACAGGTCCTCCTATTCCTAAGATTATGGGGATTGAACCGATGTTCTTTCGGCCAAAACCGGTCGAGATCAAGAAAGAGTCACGAAAAGAGAGGATCCTGAAGGAGATCAGAAAGAGGTATCAAGTCAGGAAAGCCCGTGTGAGAGGCGTCGTGAAGAATCTTAGGAATATCAGAGCGCTCAGGACGTTGCATGCACTGAAGGCCTCTGTGAAGGCGATGCGTAAGGATGCGCAAGAACGGCTTCTCGAGGTACGTGTTGTCAAGGACGGTTGTTATGACATTGGGGAAGCTGAGTGGATGGCATACAGTGCAAGCCAATTTATCATATCAAGGAGATCAAAGAGCTCAGGCGAGCCTCGATGTTCCTTGGTCTCCCTAGGCTTCAGAAGAGACCGCTGTCAACTTTGTCTGTACGTGGATATACCTGAGGACTGTGGCCAGGGAAGACTCACTCTGAGAAGATAGGAAGCACCATCACACTCGGGGACTGTCGACGATACTCTGAAATCTCAGTATACAGCAGGGCAGCTGATTCCCCGAAGCTCGCAGAGCTTTTCGCAGAGGCTGGCACTAGTACACAGGTCGAAGACGGACCCGGCCCTACAATAGTGAATGAAGACGAGGACCGCACAGTGCGCCAGTCCCTGTTGTTTTTCTCAGATGTCGCCTCTCTTATCCAAACACATCCAAATTTCAGAAATTCTGGTGAAGGCATCACCCGCACTGAGTCGTTAGCATCTTCTTCCTCTTTCCTTCAGCAGCAGAATAGTCGTCCATTTTCACTCTCGTCATCCATCCTTCAATATCACACTTTTTCCAATAACCTCGACGAAGTTTCCCCTCGATCTTCTTTCTCAGATACATCTTCTGACCTAACGATCACCCCCCTAAGAATCCAGAAAAAAGCCAGGATGCCACCCGAACCAAGTTCGGCGTCAAAGGACCCCTTTGTTGATTCTTCGACTGGTGGCAGTAACACCGCAGACAACCCTGGTAACATGCCTCAGTCTCCAGTCTCTGAAGGTAAGGCACTGCTGTTCCATACTCATAACTTTCTTCATCCTTCTATGACTCTGCAACGATGTGGAAGAGCTGCTGCGCTCCGATGCTCCGATCTGTCTCCAAGCTATCTCAAGCCTGCGGTGGCTGCGGAGTAGCTTCATGAGGACCGTCATTTCTTTCCATCTATCAGCGGCTATAACTTATATTTGAGATGTTAACATGTACTCGTACGCAGGTGTTGTGGAGAATACAGCAGAAAACGCTGCATCCACTGCAAAACCAGACCAGGACAACACAATCTCTTCTGAGTCTTCAAGACCTGAGGCTCTCAATCAAGGTACGTACGTCCTCCTCACCTGAAAGCTCCTGCTGACATTGCAAAGACAAAAGCCCTAACAAAGATACACCTCGACACGCAAGCCATGGAACTCGTATCCCTGCCCCGGCTTCCCAGAAGTTGGGTACTGGAGGAAACCAACAGAAAGGCACGCGAGTGACTTCTGAGCACCGTAGCTCAATCCCCGTCGCGGTCCGAAAGGTTGGCACGGAGCATCAGAACATGCCTGAAGGTGGCTCTAGTGGACACGAGGGTGGTGAGACCCGTGCCACTGAAAGTACTCGGAGGCCTCATGTGTCGCCTTTCCAGCATCAAATTAATACTCTGTGGGGGTATATACGAGATGAAGACATAGCAAACGAGGTTTCCCGCTACTCATCCACATCATCCTCCAGTGGCGACTGGGATGGTTATCAGGATGACGTGGACGAGCTTGAGAGGCCCACCGGTTACACTGGCGATAATCGTCGACCATTCGAGCGATCTGCTCAATGCTTCTACGGACCACGTCTGCAGATCGCGGCGTCGGCGGAAAACGTTATCATGGGCACCCCGAAGCTTTCTTCGAAATCGTCTCCTGATCTCAAAAGAGACGTCCCTCGCACTGCGACACAGGGTAGCCCTCACAACGCACGCCTCAGTGAGCAGAGTTCCAGATCGATTGAAGGAGGTCATGAAACAAAGGCCAGTCCTGATGGAACCCCTGAAGCTTCTCGGAACTTTTGTCGCCCCCGGCCTTCTCTTGAGAATATCTCCAGAAGGGACTTCAGTGGACGTGAGCTTTCTATTCCACGAAAGCCTGCTGGTAGCCCAAGCTTGACCGATCTCCACAATCCCAGTTCGAATGAACTTCCGTCTCAATACATGGTGCCTACTGTGCCCAAGATTCCCGATGAACATAATGCGTTCTTGAACAAGGACAAACCTCTGCCTGAACTGAAAGCTGCGAGGGTCAAGGGGGCAGCAGCCGCTGACAGCCCGCATCCTACCCGGACGTCCTCGCTACAGTCGGTTCCCGCTAGTCAAGGAGAGTCTGCCATGACTACTCCTCGCACTCCCAATATACCACCCCCAGGCGGCGCAACAGATTTGGAACGCACTGTGACCTTCGACGATATCGTGCTCGAAAACAAACACAGCGTACAGCGCGGAAAAGGCAAATTCCCGGATTCGAGGAGCAATCGCATGCTTGACAGCTTTCGCAACATCTTCAAGCATAAAAATGCCGCTGATAAAACACGTATGAAGAATCAAGAGAGCATCGACGCTGCGGTAGAAGAGTCTGCGGACCAGGCTCAAAGCGGCGCAGTCGATCGTGCTAGTAAGGATGATGGTAAATTGGAATCGGCAGCGACAGCCTCTAAGTCACGAATTAAGTCCCCCAGACTGCCCGAACGAGCTGGTTGGAGCAAGGGTGCTCGCAGCATTAGTGCCCCTATCCATGTCTCACCCGGAGCGTTCCCGACTCCTACTTCGTCATTATCTTCCATCCCAGCCCCTTCGCCACGTGTCTACGAGGAATACCAAACTCCCTCGTTTGCTAGGCCTACCAAGTCAACGCGTACTAGAGCGGCCACAAACCCTAGGTTGCAAACGCCTGTTGCTGCAGATGGCCGCTCCCGGAGAACTTCAGCGATGGCAGCTTCTACTGGAAGCCCGCAGCGCTCGACCCGCGTTTACCATCATCTCAGATCAGCGGCTGGATCCAAGAAGGCATCACAGGCCAAAAAGATCGCAGACGAACAGGCAGCGATCTCCGAGTCTCCAGGGGCTGCTTCTTCCCAGACAAGTCATACCTCAAACACAGATTGGTTGAATCTTCCTAAGGAGCAGAAAGATGAGGAGATCTCTGCCTTTATTCCTCGGATTTTCCGAGAGATATGTGAAGAGACGGACAGGGATAAGAGAGCAGAGATGCTTCGGGTAAGTCTCCTTGCCGTTGTAGACCTCCTGTGACTGGGCCCCTCCGCTAACGACGCGTACAGGAAACTCTCTCACTCAAGCATCAACTGGATACTGTGAACAACGCGCGTGCAGTTGTTACGGAAGCAGAGGAGACGCTACGCAAGAAAATGGAAAAGAAAACCGTTGCGGAGCGAGCTCTATACGAGAAGTTCCTTCAAGCGCGGACCAAAGTCGCCTCTTAGAGCGTCAGCTTATGACTTGCACGACTGATGACGATTATGGAGTATCGCTTTCACCTGATTTCTGTCTTATGACTGACGAATGAATGAGCAATGACATTTTTTACTGTCTTGCTTTTTTGATACCCTGGTCTCGGTCATCGTTGAGTCGATTCACACGTTTCTCTACTTATCTCTTTGTTAACCTTCATTCAGCCCTAACTCAGGCTGCGTATGATGGCTTCCTTTTCGTTGGCCGTTTCAGTTGGTCCTTCTGCTTGTCTCCTTCTTTGATGTTGCAACAGGGCAAAAAAACAAAAATCACAAAAAAAAGGCTTCTGTCCGAGTGAACCCTGCAGCCCATGTCTTCCTGTCTTCCTTTTTGCTTTCAATGATGAATTAGAAAAGCCGCAAAAACACTAGAAAATTGAGAAAAATGGGGCGTAGCCCTACAAAAGAACTGATCATGAGTAAATGCCTGTCTCATCTTCCGCTCAATGAGTACAGTAGTTGAGCTTCTAAACTGATCTAAATGTGTTTCCACCGAACTGATGCCCACTAGAGGCATCAGCATTGGCAGTGAGAGTGGTCCTCACACAACGAGACAGAAGGAGGTGACTCTGAGGGTACAGAGGACAAAGAGTCTCAGCTTTGTAGCGACTTATCTTGCCTGGAGGATAAACTTGCAGACAGACCCACAAAGAATTGTTATGCTTAGCTTGTTTGTTTATTCAAGTGGCTTTGCATAATGCCCTGCTAGCCAAAGGCTTTCAACATACTGTGAATGACCATTGACTGTCAGAGTGCAACCGATCCTTCACGTCGCCCTCTTCTTACCCAATACTAAAAGTGATGGTCACCCACAACTTACCAACTTCCTACTCTTGCAGCTTCAACTCGTCCTGAACTTTATCCTTCAGTATTCTCCATCACAAGCATCATGCGGAAGGAGCGTAGGAATCAGCGCTACCGGGTAAGTCTGTCTTTTCGAGTCTTTTGTCAACACCATCGAAACCATCCTGCTATGACAGTCTCTTGTGTTTCGAGTCGCTAACATGGCCGAGTGGCAGCCAAACAACTTCGGCAACATGATCAACACGGTCAATTTTCCAGACCAAATGAGAGGCCGCACTATCGAGCGATTCCCACCCGTCCCCGTGCAAGACTCAGAGCGCTTCTCTAGAGACCCGAGAGTTCCCTTCATTTCTCCTGAGCTCGCGCAAGCACCAGTTCCCAGACCTCGCATCAATGCGTTCAATAACCAGCCTTTGCCTTATCAGCATCATCAGCCTGTGCACACCTGGGTTCCAGGGCTTCCGGGACCGGTCAATACCGGCCGGCCCACCATGATCCCGCCCAACACAATGATGGCCACTCCACCTGCTGTGTATGCGCAGCCAGGTCCTGTCATGACCGGGCGCCCCCTCATAAATCCGGCTCACGCAATGATGAACAGTCCCCTTCCTGGTTATGCGCAGCAAGAGCCTTTCATGGGGCCCCATCCTGCCATGATTCCAACTCATGCGATGATGACTACTCCTCCTCCTATTCTTGCGCAGCGAATGAAGGAGCAAGTTGACCAGTACAAGATGATTCTGCATGACATTCGCAGGGCAAGCGGACGACTGGTAAGTTTGACCAAACTCGTTGGCCCGCTCCTGCAATGGATTATTCCCGCTCCTTTGGATACTGACATGTTGTCGAACTCTAGGAGTTCGAACCACCTCGTTTCACGCCTCACCCGAGCTTCACGGATTCGCCACCTCCAGAGATATACTCGCCGTCCTCAGAGGGAAAGAGTCCCAAGGAGGTGATGTTCGCCGAATCGACTCCAACCTCGAGGCTTCGTGGGGATGCGCCCGAGTTTGTTCCTGGTAAACCATATGAGGGTAAAAACCAGAAACCAAAGACTGATCGGGGATGGATGATTGTTTCTAGCACGTAGCTTGGCTGTTTCTCCTCATCGACATGTCGCAAGACTTTGACGATGTCGCGAACGCTTGAGCTGTGCCACTTAAGGTCCTGAATCAGTTCGGATGGCACTTTGAAAGTCATTCGTCCTGTCAGGACTGTACATTGCATGGGGGCATGTATTTAGCCGTCCTTTAATGATGCCGAGTTGATCCAAATGCTATTGCAGATATTTCTACTCTTCCCTAACTGACGTCTTGAGGCGACTTTTGAGCGAACGTAAGGTAGGTTGCAATCTGTAAGCTTCAGTGACTGTTCACATATTGTCGACCCCTAAGGGTTTGAAGTAATTCCCTTAACTTCTAACTATTCCTTGGCCCTCGAGGACCAGAGCCAAGGTATAGATCCGATGTCCAAACCAGATCTGCCTGACGAAGCGGGCCGGCCATTCTTTTCTGGAAGGTCTCGACCTTTACCCTACAGCTTCCGTAACTTCCGAGATCTTGTCGAACTTTTCCCGAGACCTTACCGAACTGCAACCCGCCGTTTTCTCAACATAACAACAGCTGAAGCTCCCCACCCCACCTTGTATCCATTTGTTCGACAAAATATCAGCTTGTTCGATTTCGATCTCTCTGACTGCTTTGAATTTCCTTTGCCCTCTCTCTGCCCGTTAAGGCCACCCACATCCGTACCAACTACCGAAGTATCTGTGAGCGTCTAACCGTCTAAGCTTCTCGGCAATCACTAGTTGCGCTATGGGTATCAAGGATCTGCATGTTTACATCCTACACTGGAATAGTCTCCTGATCGCAGCGCAGTGTTTATGCGGCCCGATTGCGGATCTACTGATTCCAGAAGGCTGATTTCGCTGACTTCGCGAACCATGTGCCCGCACCTCGCTGTGATACGGACAACAGAGCGAGAATCGAACTACACCGACAATGCCGTGGGTCGAAGTGATTCGACGGATATCTCACTTAATAGGAACTATCACTCAATATAGATGTATGATTGGATAATCGATCAGCCACAGACCCGGCGTTCCGGTTTGCACAGTATGGCTGAGCTGAGGAGACTCATTTGGCTAGTGGAATTGTGCAGCTAATGAATGTACTGGGCTGCATCTTCTTGCATCTGGAGTTCTGGACGAGGTCACACTGCGCACAAATCGGAATTTTGTCAGCCAGCCATGCCACTTGTTCAGAGATGAAGCGGGCGCACAGCAGCCTGGTAAGCCTTTTCGGAGTTTATAAAGCAATGGATTCCCGCTGTTGCATTATGTCCCACATCATTGCATTTGCGCTGAGTTGACATCTGCTCAGTCGTCGACATGGGCTCCTTTCGCGATGGACTGGCTTCCCTAGCCCTGCTTCTGTTATGCTTTGTTTCATGGGGATCAGCTAGTGTGGTGCGCTTCAAGATCACTCTGACATGGGAGGACTGGGCTCCGACTGGTATTGCTCGGAAGATGATCCTCACCAATGGCCAATTTCCAGCTCCGCCGCTGTACGTGCGACAGGGCGATGATGTTGAGTTTTTGGTGGATACTCAACTTCCGTTTGCTACCGCAGTTCATTTCCACGGTAAGCCTGTTTAATGACAACAATTGCTAGTCAAGGCTGACACCTCACCTAATCAGGCATTGACCAAACGGGAACGCCTTGGTCCGATGGAGTCCCCGGTCTCTCGCAAAGACCCATCCCGTCCGGCAGCAGTTTTCTTTACAGGTGGAATGCAGGACAGTATGGCAGCTATATGTATCACGCTCACAGCAGAGGGCAGATTGATGATGGCTTATACGGAGCGATTTATATCCGTCCTGATGACGAAGTGGAGAAGCCCTTTCGGTTGATAAGTAATCGTACTCGCGAAGTCAAGGCCATGCGTCGAGCCGAAGAAAGAACAACCCCCATAGTGCTGAGTGACTGGTGCCAGTTGACGTCCGAGGAGCTGTGGCATGCGGAAGAGGCAAGTGGACTAGATGCATACTGTGTGAATGCGTTATTGGTCAATGGAAGGGGCTCGGTACAGTGTCTGGATCGCAATGCGTTGGATCGGTATAGTGCGGCAAAGTGGGCATTTCTGGGAAATGTTTCCCTAACTGATATTGGGTAAGTGTGAAAGGAACACGGCACTACAAGTTACGGATTGGAAGCTGACTCTCCCAGCTGCGCGCCCCCGACGATTCCTCTGCTCGAAGGAAACTTTCCACGCAACTTTAGTGCAACTCCACCGACACTGTTTTCCGGCTGTACTCCGTCTCAGGGCTCGACCGAGCTACTCCTGGTTGATCCACACGCTTCGTACGCCAGTTTTGATCTGATTAGTGCTGCTAGTGTGTCAATGCTCACTTTCTCAATCGATGAACATCCCATGTATATATACGCCATCGATGGGAGATATATCGTCCCTGTTCGAGTGGATGCCGTCACCATTGCCAATGGAAATCGTTATTCAGTCATGGTGAAGCTGGATAAACCGGCTGGTGACTACACTGTGCGTGTAGCGAACGCCCGAACGCCGGGATCAACCAACTTATTATTGGCAATGCGACCATGTCTTACGACACGCCTTTCAAGACTCAGTCACGTCCTTCGCAGCTATCAATTGATATCACCGGCGCAAACACCACAGCGGACGTCGTGATGTTCGACGAGAGCATGGTGACCCCTTTCCCTGTGGAGGTACCGGCGCAAGAGGTTGCCCATACCTTCTTCCTAGATGTCGCCCGGTTTAACGCGTCCTACCGCTGGATTCTTGGAAACTCGAGCTTCCCGCTCTCCGTGGAGGAATCGCCACCACTTCTGTTCAATCGCTCCGCTGCCAAGCCTGGCCTCTCGATTTTTACTCGAAACGGAACCTGGGTCGATCTCATCTTCAGAGTTACTGGCCCTTTACAGCCACCACATCCTATTCACAAGCACTCAAACAAGTTCTTCGTCATTGGTCAGGGAAATGGAGCCTTCAACTATACTTCCGTGGCTGAGGCGATGAAATGCATTCCGGAAAGCTTCAATTTGAAGGCCCCGCAGATACGGGACACATTTGCGACGCCTCCCAGTGTATCTGGACCCACTTGGTTGGCGATAAGATATCAAGTAGTCAATCCTGGCGCGTTCTAGATTCATTGTCACATTCAAGTACATCTGAGCGGTGGTATGGCGCTGGCAATGTTGGACGGCGTAGATAAGTGGCCTGTGGACATTCCCGAGGAGTACCGGCTCGCTGCCTCGGGATCATAGTGATGGGAGTGACATATGTTTGCGCTTGGATGTTTTGAGCTCAGCCTTACAGCCACATGAAGGTAGTTTTCGAGGCTTCGAGAAGATACATGATTGACGAGAAATGATTATATAGAGCGTGGACTTTCTTGGCCAACCAGATCGCGGGCAAGTACTCCATACCCCGCGCAGGTTATCCCTTACTTGTATCAGAGATCGACCTTCATGTACTCCGTCGTCTGACATCTGTAACTCTGTAAGACTCAAGACAGTTAACCTGAAACTCGAAAACAGAGTCACGGCCGTGATGATAAGTGATAACCTCGGGAAACTGCCGAACTTTGAGTTTAACCCCACAACTTAGCCAGATGGGGTCGTGTGGGGTCATGCACTCATGGTCTCTCCTGATGTTTCAGGAACCGAACCGACCATGACGAGGATCCCCCCTCTTGAAGCATCTCAATTCTATCGTGGTCCATGGTAGTAGTGAGCACGACCTTCCATCTCCATAATCTATTCTCAACGACCGCGATAGCTTTACCCCAGCACTTGGAAGGTTTCAGACCATACACCGTGGCCGGCCTTCTCCGCTGTACCCGCCGGTGGTACCACTTGCTCGCACAGCTTACTTATTCAGGAACGGGTTTCTGCATCCACGTACTGTACCTGTGCGACCGAATAGAACAGCAAACTATTGGCCCACTATGGTTTTCTGTGGGAAACCCAGCAAAGGATGCGGCCAATGCCGATCGAGGAAGATCCGGTGCGACCAGGAACGGCCTGCTTGTTCGCAATGTCTCAAAGGCAACAGGGTCTGTCCCGGCTACCGAGACGAGCTGTCGTTGATGTTCCGCGATGAAAGTCAGCAGGTTGTCCGAAAAGCTCGGAATAGTGCTGCCGCGCGCAAGTCCAAAACACAGGCAAGGAAGGCGGCCAGGCGCACCCTTTCGCCGAGTGAGAGTAGCCCGGAGTCCACATCCGGTGCGACAACGGTCTCGGTCAGCCGGAGTAGCGATGTGATTGATTTCGGCGATGAGAGCCCGGTGCAGACTGAGCTGATTGAGCGGCAGCCGCTGACGAGGATCCAGCCGTCATACCAGACTACGCAGAATGAGGCGGTTTGTTACTTCCTTCGGTACAACCGGTGGCCTGGGTTTCACTGGATGATAGACCTGAGTCCCGAATTTCTTGCCAGCTCGGGCTTTTCTGTGAGCCACGAGGCTATGAAAGCGAGTGTCGGTGCTGTGGGGACGGCAATGCTTGGACGGGTCCGGAAAGACACGTCGATGATTATCGCTGCTGGAGCGGAATATGGGTTCGCTTTGCAAATGTTAGCATTCGCTGTCTCAAATCCAGCAGAGGTGAAAGCCAATTCGACACTGGGGGCGGTGTTGATGCTGGCAATTTTCGAGGTAAGCGGCCTTGATGTCCTCTCTTTTCTGCTCATGGATGTTGCTCAGACATAATTCCAGGTCGTTACCAGCCGGACAACACAAAATATTGAAAAGTGGACAAACCATCTTCGCGGAGCCGCGGCTATTCTTGAGCTGCGCGGTCCAGAACAAGTACAGAATGACGAGGGTCTGAAGCTGTTCGTTCAGCTGCGATTTCAGATAGTACGTGCTTCGCTGGCTCCTGCGGCTTGACAAATGACAACTAACACTCGCAGATTACGAGCTGCTTACAACTCAGCGTACACGTGCCGCCATCGGTGCTCGAATGTGCACCACTTGGCATGTTTCTCCGCCCACAGACAGAGGCTTACGGTGATTGCCTGATATACATCGTAGGCCAATTGGCCAACCTCCGTGCCGATGTCAGACAGAAGTGCATGACAGACAATCGAGAGATTCTAACAGCGGCCTACGACATCGAGGCAGAATTGCTAGCCTGGATTGCATCTCTTCCTCCGGACTTTTCATACACCACTGTCGAGAATACTTACTCCGACGCAGAGTTCAAGAGACTTTGTCGCGGCATACTCCCATACAACAACCAATACCACGTCTACAGCGATCTCTGGATCTGCCATACATGGAACCAGTATCGTTGCGCGCGCATCATCGTATCCGAGATGATACTGAGCTGTCTGCGACGACTGCACAGCAAGTCAGCGGGCGCACGCGCTGCCAGCGAACTGCAGGGTCACTGCTTCAGCATCCGCAGCATCACGCGGCAGTTGGCTGCGGACATCTGCGCCAGCGTACCTTACCATTTCGGCGTTGGCAGCACAGGTGAGAGTCAGACAAGCTCTGTCCCCCTCAATGAGAGTCACACCGCAGGGCTCGTGCTACTGTGGCCGCTGGTCATGGCCGGTGCAACCGAGGGAAAGAACCACCCTGTGCGCAAGTGGGGCATTGACTGTCTGCGGCTCATCGGGCACGGTATGGGGATCGATCAGGCCCTTGCTTTGATTGATGTTCTAGAAACCGAAGCGGGGGTCTTTGACGGCGTGGGCGATGACGGAGTGCTCATAGAGGAGAGGAGCTCCGCCATTGTGAAGAACAAGGTTTTGGCAAGTGCTTGGAAGCATTTGGAGGCTGAATGACTGCTTCCTTTACGAGGGTGATTTGTTTGAACCTGGGTGTATAGTCTGGGCGATCTGGCGTATTGGATGGACGGTCCTGTGTATCTCGTCAGGCGCCTTATCAGATGATTTATGCTGTACATGATGTAAATGACACATTCATATACATAATACACCTCGTCCATATCTCATAAAGCTTAGATCGAGCCTTCTGGTGGACTGCACACTCTGGTTTCATTTGTTCCTGAGGCAGCTACACAGCCTTGCCTAACTACGGTTGCGGGGGGCAGTGCTGCAAGGCTTACCTGCTGCACTCCATATACGGGAGCAAGGGTTACTGTGACTTAGTCACAATAATTAATTGCACGACTCAGCCTCATTGTATTCTGGAACGTCCTTTATCTAACTTGGGTAGTGGTTTTTATCTTGGTCCCTGCATTCGGGGTTTAGCCCTCGTATTACCTTCCCAGGCTTGATCCTAGAACATGACTCTCTAAGCTCAGCCTTTTTAGCCTGGCGCACGGATAATTCTCTTTGTGGTAATATGATGACAGGACAGTCTTAGTCTGCCTTGCATATGCCTTCATTGTTCGTGCTACTAAGTGTCATACTCATACGTAGATATAAGAGAGTAGTATTCGCACCTATGCAAGAGAGCAAACAATGAGATCATTAGTTGACAGATCCAGAGAACTGTGGTTGAGACTGCCTGTTCAGTGAGTTCTGACTTCATTCACAACCAAGGAAAGGCATCATACTTTCCCTCTTTTGTGGAGCGATTGCATACCACGAGCATCATCCTGCTTCCCCAAATCTCAATGCCACTTCTCTTTGGAAGATTCAAGTCTCGATCTCCTCCCCCTCTATCTCCTCGTGAATCTCCCACGCCGGAATCTCTACAGCACCAGCCTCCACCCGCGTATACTATTAACGATACTCCAGAACTCACAATGGGCCATCGTCACTCCCGAGTAGCAGGCAGTTCAAGCACCTCAACCTCAAGAATGACCACCAACCAAGGAACCCAGTCAACCCCCCACAAGGGAAACACCTACGTGCAAACCCGCAACGTCGACGTCTGGTCTCCACCTCCCTACACGCCGCAAGCACCAGCACCGGCCGCACATACACCGGGCTCGACAGCCTCCTTCACCAGCAGCACAGGCGACTCACCCTACGCCTTCCTCCGCGAGTTTGACACCATCTTCGTCGTCGACGACAGCTCCAGCATGTTCGGCTCGCGGTGGAAGGAAGCCGAGGAGGCGCTCGCCGCCATCGCGCCCATCTGCACGCGGTACGACCAAGACGGAATCGACATCTACTTCCTCAACCACCGTCGCGAGGCGACCGCCACTTCCACGGGCGCATACCACAACATCACCACTGCCGCGGACGTGCAGGAGATCTTCAACAGCGTGCGGCCGCGCGGGCCCACGCCCTACGGGAAACGGCTGATGCAGATCCTGACCCCGTACCTGCGGCGCGTGGAGAAGATGGCGGCCGCGATGGATGAGGACGGCAACCTGCGCGATCCGGCGAGGTTTGTGAAGCCGGTGAATATCATTGCGATTACGGATGGGGTGTTTACGGATGATGCGGAGAGTGTGATTGTGGAGGTTGCGAAGCGGTTGGATGCGTGTCGCGCTGTGCCGTGGCAGGTGGGTGTCCAGTTCTTTCAGATTGGGGATGATGAGGGGGCGAGGCGATATCTGGAGGATCTGGATGATGAGCTGGGGCATATGGCTCAGGAGAATAATCTGAGGGATATTGTCGATACGGTGCCGTGGAAGGGGAGCCGCGGGCAGACGCTCAGCGCGGAGGGCATCCTCAAGTGCACGATGGGTGCTGTGCATAAGAAATACGATAAGCGGAAGGCGTTTTAGCCAGTTGTGTGTTTTCTTGTTTTGGCGAGATTGCTACGTGGTGGCTCTTTGCTTTTGTTATTCTGTTATCGTTTCATTAGCTTGAGGGCGGCTATTGTGTTTCCAGCTTGGACTTGGCGCACCTATCTAATACCTCTCTACCTCTGCTAGCAGTGTGAATGGAGCAGACAGATTTTACTGTTTATTCTGGCCAGGACACTCCAAGAGAGCTAACAGGCTGACAGGTAAGGTAATCATTCCCAGCCAGGCTCATTCTTCACATGTGAAGAGAGTAGACTGAAACGTGCCACAGTAAGCGCCAGGCTGTTGAGGTGAAGAGGAACATACGGAGATCCCTTGAACAGGCAAAATCAATCGAATCAAGTCGGAGTACTCCGTACATCTGAACACATATGGAATAAGGTGAAAGGAAGAATCTTCCGTGCTCGTATTGCCCGAAGTTTTGGTTGAATCCATTCAGCCACCACTAGAGAGCGGGACCCATCCGCCGTCTCCGGACTATTGAAGATGATCCATGGGAATCAAGATCACGATATTCCTTCAACTCACAACGTTCGAACATACATCAGTGACTGGTAAAATAATCCCACGATACCAATGATCAATCCTCCGCAGGGTGGACAGAAACATAACCGTCTGAACCGCCGTGGTCGGCTGTTTCTGACGTGTCCCAATCTGCCGCAATCTGTTGCCCGGCACCGAAGCACACTAAGAGCGTACCTGCATGGCCGTAAGCGCCAGGAGGATTTCAGTGTGTGCGGGGAATCCGACTGGTCAATTTGGATCTGGATTGTCTGCTGTCTCATTAGTCTATCTGGTTTGTTTAAGGGTCGGTGAAACATGCGTTAGCTAGCTAAGTAGTCTAGAGTCAGTCCGTAATCTGGATAGCGTTAGGATTGATTCATCACGGCTGGCCAGTGAGACATCGCCGGCCAAAGCCTAGTCTAGTCTACTTGGACTCTGGTGTTGACGTGGTAGACTAGATCTGCAGTTGACAAGTCTTTTGTTCGTCTTAGATTATGCTTGGAGAATGATTGACGTCTATCTTGAGTCCTTGGGCATGACCCCCTGGAAATATCGTAAGGTATTTTCAGTCCGTATTTTGCCAAGGTTTGGCTCATCGCATGGAAATATGGAGTGACCCATAGATCGGTATCTACAGTAGAGATGTACACATGGGTTTTCACGTGGATGATCTTGTGTTATTGATCAATTTGTTAAGTTGACTGGTCTGTTAAACTATTCTACAGATCGGAAAGAGCAGTAATGGTTATTTAGGGTTGATTTCCTGTACTAGGGTAGGGTAGGGTGTTCTTACCAGTACAGTAGTAGAAGGCTTGAGCTGATGATGATAATAATCTCCACTATCCGGTCAACCACATGGCTAGCTGACTGCATTGTTGTGGCTCTTCTGCTGATCGCATTCAAAGCAGGGTTATCAGTCATCAGAATGGGGATAATACGGAGTAATAATGGCGTTATATGAGAGCCCATGATCCTAGCAGCCTATTATTGGACTCAACAAAAGGCTTTACTTTCAGCTGAACTGTGTCGGCCTCGCTCGGCCGATTACCGAATATTATTGAAAGCCAGCCTCTTAAGGTAATTAATATCATCGCCCTGTGTTGTCGCCATTTTTCACTAGTCTGAGTAGTTTCTCTCATCTCTTCCAATCTTTTTCTCCCTCTTCAAGATTCGACGCTCGGTTTCCTTGCTCCCCTGCAGATATCGGCCTACAGGGCTGTGACGTGGTTCTCGCAGCAGCCAGTGGATCCTAGCTTATAATCAAGGTGCTTTTTTCTTGTCTGTTGATTGTTTACGATGATGGCTCAAGTCTTGATGGTTATAATTCCTCACGTCACCTATTTTACCTTCTACTAATGGCCGTCCCGTCACAACAGCCAATTTTTGATCGCTCTTCAGTTCCTGTTGGAGGTTCTCAAGCACTTCGACAATTTTTGCCCTCGACCTGAAACCACAACAACTGCCGTAAGCGCTGATATACTGACGCCGTTTCGTCGATCCCTTTCGCTGGCGCTTCGTACCCATCAAGCCCATTGGCGCTCGTCGCTCCGGTCTCTGTCGCCCAGGAACACCCAATTTCCGTCATTGTGGTCGTCGCGGCTGCTGAGACGCCAACTACAAAGCGTCACAGCCGAACTTGTCTGTCAGATACCATTAATAGCTTTGGATTCGGTCTCAATTCTGTCAATTCGGCGGCGCAGTCGACCCCTGATACCGACCGCTTGGATCTCATAAGAAGCAAACGGACAGCCGGCGAGATTCGAAACGTTGAGGCGTTTTTCTTTCGTTCAGTTCGCCTTCACCAACTTGCGCTGTCCGGGCTGGTCCTAGACGACGGACAGTCTTTCGTTCTCTTCGACTATATAATACTCGGATCGCTTGGAATACTTGAGACTTGTCCTTCATTTGAACTTGCAATTCAGCGTCAACCAATCCGGCATATATCTTCAGCGGTTCTCTACCTGCGTTTGTTCATTCGGCTGTAGCGATATCAATTGCAATCATGTCTTCAACAACACTGATGACCTTCTTGCTGTAAGTTCCCTTGAAGTGCCTGCTTAAACTCCAATTGACCCTCGCAAAGTACTACCAGTCCCAATGTCAAGTCTGTCAAATTGCTCGGGTCATGGGATAACTTCTCGAAACCATATACTATGGAAAGGGATCGCCGCGTCGGTCCAGGCCATTGGAGAGGATGTCACACATTCACGGACATAGTCTGCGACGGCACTACCACTCATCAGGGCCCAGCGCGGTCTGGTGGACTCAAGATGGGTGGTACCTATTGGTATTATGTGGGTACTTCCACCTGCTAGTCGTAACTCGAGACTGACGTCCTAACTAGTACTTGTTGGACAACGACGTCGAGTATTATAACGAAGCGGAGCCAGTGACGTCGCTTTGTCCGTTGCTTCCTGGTCAGCCGCTCAATGTGCTTCAGGTTCCCGTCATTCTTCCGGACACACGGCCTACACATACCTTTCAAGACAATCCCAGCTCCAGGAAGCCTGATGTACGGACCATGAACCCAGAGGACAAGTACATGAACCCACGGCGGCCGCCAAAGCCAAAGCTTCCCCGTCTCCGTACATCCCCGCCGCTACTTCAGGCGCCAACCCCGGCTTGGTCCTTCAATACATCTCCTCTGGGAGCATTGACCAATAGAGCGGCTTCCCAGCCAAGCAGCTCAGTAAACAAAACACCACGAAGTTCTAGCTCCAAGGCTGCTCGCTCAGTGTCACCCCCCAGATCGAGAGGCCTTCGGGCTGCAATCCGGTATCTGAATGCTTCATCTCCGGACCTCAGCAACACGCACCACTCCGACGGGGAGCTTGATTCGAAAGTCGAAGATGCCTCTGGGGTATGCCGGACCGGTAGTAGTGGAAATGGCCGCTTTGACTTTCCAGAGCAATCCTTCCATGACTTCAAACCGGGCTCGACCGCCAAGCATTACGAGCACTCCCTTCATCCAGAAGACCTCTTCTTCCGCCGACCTGTGTCTGCGGACCATGAAACCCCTCTGACAATGTCGATTCAGGATCGTCGTGCATTGAACACAAAATCCATGGAGCACCTGTCGTGTAGGAGCCCTCTGACTCTTGAGACGCAGCCCGACAATACGAGCGCGAGCGAAGAATGTTCGTCAAAAACTTTTTCATACATGGCTGCAGAGCTGCTAGCGGCCTTAGAATCGCCGTCATTCTTGAGAACGGCCACCATTCCCGATGCTACGACGCCTACGCCATTCACGTACAAAGAAAAGCGGCTTCCTACGTTACCCAACTCGCCCTCGTCAGTGATGGATGAAGCGCTGCGTGATATCGACGCCCGCGAGAGAGAACTCGATACCGAAAACCTAGGAAGTCGCTTTTCTGACTTCACTGAAACGGAGGGCTCCGTTGTCGGCAGCTCCTACTGCGAGAGAAGTCACTTTTCGGAATGGAGTACAGATACAGAGATAATCTCTCCCGAGTTCATGACCTCCTCTTCCACTTTCAACAACGAAAACCAGTCGTCCCTCAATCCTGGCGACGCGGAATTTCCAGACCAGCTTGTACCCTCCTTAGCCTCGGACACGAGCGATCCAAACACTCCTCACCTGACAGTGAATTCGAAGTCGTCACCCGCGACCTCCATTGCCGGCGACTCACCTCACTTCAACCTTCCTCTCCCCCGCTTGACGGTATCATTGTCTCCGTCTGACCTTGACATGGCAGGTCTCGGTATTGAAGACATGTACAACGTGGAGAGAGACCCCAAAAGACATGCAGCTTTCTTCGGCGCCATGAATGCTTTCGAGACGCTGGGTTTGGTGAAAAGTCCCGACGCGTCCACCGTCGAGTTTTCCGATGATGTCAAAAACAGCACGGCATCGCTTACTGACAACCGGGACGTTTCTAATCGCCTTAGTCGTGCTTCTACGTCTATGCTGGATATGATGGATGAATTGGCCTATCTACGGAACGTGATCCAGTCTGGTACTGGCGAGGAATAGGATATCGGTTGTTTTAGTGTGGACAATGCAGGCATTGTATCAATTGGCAGTTTTTTATACGCAGGAAAAATAGATGGTAATGATCAGTGTCTTCAAATATACAAATTTATGATTATAGGAGAATGTACTCCGTGCCTACCTGCCTTAAACAGGTCAGAAGTTAGTGGACGAAATATATAGTTCACGTTGACATTGACAGAGAATTTATGAAACACCAAGTAGATTACCAGATACACGGTACCAGGGGTAATTGGCCACAAGCTTCTTCTACTCACTTCTCTTCTGATGAAATGGCCATACGCGCTTCTGTCTGATGAAATATATGTTAAGTTACCAGTTCCCTTCCCTGGCTGAAGTGCAAAGCAACGCGACAAACGCGTGCCAAGCATCGTCGGTAAAATACCCACTCCAGCATCCCTCCAACAACTACAGGAACAACCTTGAGATAGTTACCGAGAACCTACTCTTTCTGCCCTCCCCAATTGCTCTGTATTATCAGAGGATGGATTAAAATACTCTATAATCATGGCTGAAGAGGTCTTCAAGCCACAGCTCACGCCCGTGGGCGAAAAGTCACTGCCGGCAAAATGCAAGGCAAGCACGCTGACATACTGTCCCACGATGGATCTGATCGCCCTAGTCACAGAGGATGAAGAGCTACGCGTTTTCCGACTGAACGGGCAGAAGGCCTTCGGGGGTTCATTCAAGGGAGATCCGTATCTGGGCGAGGACGAAGCAGACGGAGAGATCCGAGCGGTGAGGTGGAAGGATAATGGTCATTGTCTCTTGTTACTTTAACTATAGGATGTATTGCTGACAAGGCGCAGGGAACCTACTGGCGGTTGCTTGCGCAGATGACACCGTCCGGTTGATCAGCGCTTACAGTGGTAAAACGGTGCACCATTACCCTGCGGCTCAGCCGGGCGCTCACGCCCAGCCCGTCAGCATCACCTGTCTGGGTTGGGGAGTCAACTTTACGGATAGCAAAGCTGCGCAGCGACATCTGCAGGAGGCTGCGGGGCAACTCACCGTCTCGGATCTGCTGTCGCCGGATACGCAGCCGTCCAAGGCGGCGGCGCTGCTCAAGGCTGATTTGCCGCGCGAGCTGGCATTGCTGGATATCGAGAGCTCCTTGCCGAAATTGAGTACGTTGCCTGCGACGGGAAGCGAGTGAGTATTTTGGTAGATGGATTCGGGGTTCATTGTGGTTGACTGCTTGCTAGTGACGACGTGTTTAGCTCTCGGGCGTCCATCGATGCGATCTTTCACTCGTCGTCGAAAAATAGTAATGATGCGGTTGATGTGCTTCTGGTTGGGTTCGATGATGGGACTGTCCATCTGCGCATCTTCGACTGCTTCGAGATTGGCTCGTTTAAGATTGGGATATCGGACGGCGGTTCGTCTTCTTGCAAGATACTTCAGCACGCGTCGCATCCGCTGAGCTCAACGCATGCGTTGCTGGCGTCCGCGTCGACCCCTGGCTCTTCTGATGGACTGCATTTACTCACGATCGATCTTCGCTTTATCACTAGATCTGGTCGGTATCTGTCGCTTCTAGCGTACAAGACGACCCAGTTACAGAATCTGCTTCGGTATATTGGCCAGGTCCAGAGGCAGATTGAGCTTGAGTGGAAGAATGCGCAGGAGTTGCCTGCGCGATACATGCGCAGTATCAACGAGGATCTGAAGGAGAAATGCCATTGCGACTTTGTCACTGCCGCTTACCATCTGGTGGTGACGGGCGACTGCTTCGAGCCGCTGAAGGAATTTTTGGTCGATATTGTCGGCGAAAGGGTATATTCCTATCGTGTGCTAATTCTGAAAATGAAGTTAACAACGCGACAGGGTCATAAACGGTGGGAAAAGGCTGTCTCAAGCGGCTATGAGAACGTCCGACGGCTGACGCACGAGTGTCTACTGCCCGCGCTTGAGCGATGCGAAGTGCTGCTTAGCCGACTTATTGGCCTGTCTCGATTCCAGAAACTCAGCGAAGTGCTGGGCTTAGAAACAATCGACCTCAATGCGATTGTCGAGACGCTTGATTGTCTTCATCTCCTTTGTCATCAGATCCTTATCAATGCTAACGAGGAACTGGCTCAGTTCATCGCCTTCTCCCAGTGGCTTCGCCATGAAATTGATATGCAGACTGCGGAGCCCATGTCACAAACTCTGGATGAGCTTATGGAGAAGACAGACATGATAGATTATCCACAGACTCTAAAATACATTAGAGGCGCGCTGACGAAGAGCACACTCCAGCACTTTATCCAGCAGCTTCCCATGATGGGAGTGCCTGTTGCTAAGCCCTCTGCTACTACATCAGACAAGTGGACGGCTGCAGATGACCGGCCCTTTTACGACACGTTCAAAAAGCTTCTTGAACAGCTGAACCAGGGCCAAAATTATGAGAACCCTCCCGAGCTCCCCAAGATGAATGATTTGACAAAGCGCTTAGGACTACAGTTTGAAAAGGTCTTTGGGCAAATAGCGATAACACAACGCAGAGGCATCTTGCACCGTTCACCTCTCGCTCTTCATCCGGACGCCGACCAGGAGGTTATTGATATCACAATGTGCTCCGAGGTAAGGGTATTGATTCGACTAGATGGGGTGCTGCTAACTGGATCAACGCTAGAATAGCGAAGATGGGACCGTTAATGTTATCTATATCGCCGTGAGATCAATCAAGTCACATCATCTACGTAAGTTTGTCGGCCTGCCAATGTGCTTTGATGAATGCTTACTATTTGCTTCTAGTCTACATCTACCGCGTCGTGTCAGTCTCCGAGAATGGAGTTAGTTCTACCAGGGAAATCTGCATAGGAGCACTGAATCTGCAGGAAGGAGAAATTCGCCAGATTCAATTCGTGCAGGATGATACCGTGATGCTCCTTTGGTCGAATGACAGTATGTATCAACCTCGTACGCTTATTTCGCCAACTACTAACTACCCCGGAATGAGTAGAAGGAAGTGCCTATCTGCTGAACATCCCGTTTCAGCCGGCATCCACGTTCGATAACGAAGGAGCCTTCAGTTCGCCGTCTCCTTTCTTCATCACCTACAGCGACAAACTGCTTGACTCTACCTCACCTCAACCCACAGTAGATGCTACGACACTGGACTTGTTATCGCCGCATTCCACGCACGCGAGCCTCATCAAGCATGCCTTTTCTCCGTCCGGACAGAAGGCCAGGCTCTTGAGGTTCGACGTCAATGGACGAAAAGGTCGCCGGGCAATCTGCGTCTTGTACGGCGATGGGTTGCGGTATGAAGTCCTGGACATGGATGCTGAAATGGCTGATGAAGATGAGGAGAGTGAATAGATAGCATAATCATGACTTTAATGAGAGCTTCGCGAGGCTGTTCTGTCTAAGAAGGCCAGTCAAATTCATGTTTCAAACTAGTTAATACACAGAGTATGAGGGATGGTTTCACCGTGAGACGCATTCGCATTCCTGGTTACATCAGTGGCCATCAGGTCGTACTGATTTAAATTCTACATTCTATGATCCATCGAAATACTCGATATGATTGCGAGTAGGGAGAACTGCAATAATCCCAACCTATCTACCATATTCAATACTTTCTTTCTTAAAATCACCGTTGTCCTGTTTTAGTCCAGTGTTTACCTCTCCAGAGTCAGAGTCTGAGTTTCTTCTTTCTCGAAACAATCCAAAATCTTCTCAGCCCCATCGACCAGTGGATCTCTTTGAAAATCCCAAACCAATCCATACAGAATCTTCAGTCCTAAGTCCAACTAGTGTGAGGATTTGTGCGCTGATTGGGGTTGACGCCCTCACGGGGGAATCGGTCGCCCGGGCCAACGCAACTACTGTGGAAAATGATCCTCCAATGCAGCAAAATGAAAACAAGCAAAGGAAGAATTTTCCCCCCCTTGTGTTTACTCTTCAGCAGTGGTTATGTAATAGGGAGGGGCAGCCACAATACGTAAGTACCTGAGGTAGTATGGTAGGAGAGTAAAGTACGGTAATGACGAAAGTGACTTTAGATCTACCTGGTAGACCTGCGGAAAACAGGATACAAAGAGTTTATTTCTTTGAAGGTTACGGAGGAAAAGAATGAAAAGTACTGTCGGTCAAGTAATATTAATCCCTCCCCTGCAACTATTTAATACTGCTCCTGCTGTCTGTCATGGTGCGTTGAAAGGGACGTAAATGTGCAGTCACGTGACAGCTCCATTCTCGGATGGGCGGTCGCCGCCCAATGGTAGGCCACAGCTTTGACGGCAGCTCCGGGCAGCAGCCCCAAGTGCGTCTCAGCGTCCAGTAACGACACCGGATCTCTCTGTAGGTGTAAGGTAGGTACAGAGTCCAGAGTACGATCAAGTATCTATCCTTAGCCTTAGTCTACTGGTCTAGCATCATCTGTCTCCATACCTTACCATTTGGCATCAAAAAGAAAGGAAAATATCCCAGAGGCGAAGACAAAAAAGAAAGGAATCAGCTTTCTGCCCCTCTATCCTTCTTCCCTTCGCCTTCCTGTTGCCTTTACTTCTCTCTCCTCAGCCTTATATCCTCCAGAAAAACTCACAGAAAACCCAAATCCTACCAGAACTATCCTTCCTCAACCCCACTACAGAGTACACTACCCATCAAGCATCTGCCTGTCATCAAAGGTTCCTGGGGGGTTTTTTGTTCATAGCTTTTTCTCCCATTTCCTCCCTTGTTCTGGCGTGCATTCACCACATCTTCTGGTCCGCTGTCTGGTCTCTTCTCCGACCCGGTGCATGCCTCGTCATATCCACAAAAACAACCTTTTTGATCTGAACCTCCAACATCGTTTAGTTTTTTCTCCCCTTCTTCTTTGACTGTCAACTGTCCACACCAAACACTCCTTTTTGTTTGTGGACAAGTCTTTTCTCTCGATTCTTTACAACCCATCCTGGGTCAAGTCAACAAGCGATCCCTATCTTTCTCTTTCCCCCGCCTTTCCCTGTCCTATTCTCCTCCATTTCCCTGTGATTCTGGGTGCGATTTCCGCTTAAGGCAACATGAACGTCACCCAAGTGTTGGAGGGCACCCTGTCGCCAGGTACGTTGCTCACCTTAACCCCTCTGTATCATACGAAAGATTTTTCTTTCTTTCGAAATCTACATAGATATCATTCAATACGAGCACCGGAGACTGACTTCGGCTGTTTAACCCTATAATAGATGCGACGACTCGTACAAATGCTGAACAACAACTCCTCCACGCGGCGGAGGTTGACTTCGTACGTCCAGCCGACCCTACCCCCCTCTCTCATTTGATCCTCGACACCCTAGTTGCTAATATCAACCTGCTGTTATAGGCCGGCTACCTCACTACTCTTGGCCAAGAGTTGGCGAACGAAAGCGCCGCTCCGCACATCAGAACCGCCGCCGGTCTGGCCTTGAAAAACGCTTTCACTTTCAGAGATCTCGCCAAGTTAAGGGAGGTACAGGAGCGATGGATTTCGGGGATCAGCCCCGAGGTAAAGGCACAGGTCAAGGAGCTGGCGCTCAAGACTCTTGCTTCCAAGGATGCCCGGGCCGGCCAGTCTGCTGCTCAGTTCATCGTTTCGATCGCCGCCATCGAGCTTCCCCGTAACGAATGGCCAGAGCTGATGAACCACCTGGTTCAGAGCGTTGCAACCGGCACCGATCAGCTGAAACAAGCCTCCCTCATCACAATTGGTTTCATCTGCGAGTCGCAAGATCCAGAGCTGCGGGAAAGTTTGGCTGCCCACTCTAATGCCATCTTGACGGCCGTTGTCCAGGGTGCCCGGCGCGAGGAGCCCAACATGGACATCCGCAATGCCGCCATCAAGGCCCTCAGTGATTCGGTGGACTTTGTGCGTTCCAACATGGAGAATGAGGGCGAACGGAACTACATCATGCAGGTGGTTTGCGAGGCCACGCAGGCCGATGATCTCCGTGTCCAGGCCGGTGCTTTCGGTTGCCTGAACCGGATTATGGGTTCATACTATGATAAGATGCGTTTCTACATGGAGAAGGCTCTCTTTGGCTTGAGCATTATGGGCATGAAGAGCGAGGAGGAAGACGTTGCCAAGCTCGCCATTGAGTTTTGGTGCACCGTTTGCGAGGAGGAAATTGCCATTGAGGATGATAATGCGGCGGTTCGTTTTTTCCCGCTCATATCTCTGTGCCGAACACAACTGACACTTTTTTCTTCTAGGCCCAAGCCGAGGGTGCCACCGAAATCCGCCCGTTCTTCAACTTTGCCCGTGTCGCCTGCAGAGAAGTCGTCCCTGTCCTGTTGCAATGCATGTGCAAGCAAGATGAGGATGCCACCGACGACGAGTACAACATTTCCCGTGCGGCTTACCAGGCCCTGCAGCTTTACGCTCAGTGCGTGCAGGGTGATATCATCCAGCCTGTCCTGACCTTCGTCGAGGAAAACATTCGCAACGAGGATTGGCGTCACCGTGATGCCGCAGTTGCTGCATTTGGTGCTATTATGGACGGTCCCGACCCTAAGATTCTGGAGCCTTTGATCAAGCAGGCCCTGAGTGTTTTGATTAGCATGATGGAGGATAGCTCCATCCAGGTCCGTGACTCTACGGCCTACGCGCTCGGGCGCGTTTGTGACTTCTGCTCCGAGACCCTTGACCCTGACGTGCACCTTCAACCCCTTATTACTTGCCTTTTCAACGGCCTTGCTAGTAGCCCCAAGATCGCCAGCTCTTGCTGCTGGGCTTTGATGAACGTTGCCGATCGGTTCGCCGGTGATGTCGGTGCTCACACCAACCCACTGTCGAAGCACTTCCAGGACAGTGTTAAGTCCCTCCTTACCCTCACAGAGAGGCAGGATGCCGACAACCAGCTCCGCACCGCTGGATATGAGGTGCTCAACTCGTTCGTCACCAACGCCGCCAACGACAGCCTGCCCCTCGTCGCGACACTGTCCGATGTTATGATCCAGCGTCTGGAGCAGACCGTCCCCATGCAGCAACAAGTTGTCAGTGTCGAGGATCGTATCACCCTGGAGGAGATGCAAACCTCATTGACCAGTGTACTCCTGGTAAGAATTCCTGATGCGCCTTGGCAGAATTTCCATTACTGACTTGTCGGCAGGCTATTGTTCAGCGTCTTGAAACGGAGATCAAGCCCCAGGCCGACCGCATCATGCACGTCATGCTCCAGGTTCTTTCCACCGTTCCCCCCAAGTCCAGTGTTCCCGACGTGGTGTTCGCCACTGTGGGTGCCATCGCCAGCGCTCTGGAGGAGGAGTTTGTCAAGTACATGGAATCCTTCACTCCTTTCCTGTACAATGCGCTTGGCAACCAGGAAGAGCCAGCGCTCTGCTCCATGGCCATTGGCCTGGTCAGTGATATCGCTCGCGCCTTGAACGAGAAGGTCCAGCCTTATTGCGATGCCTTTATGAACTATCTGCTGAACAACTTGAGGGTAAGAAACCGGGATAAGATGACGCGGAATTTGGAAAGAATTACTGGCTAACCTGTCATCACAGAGTGCTACCAATCAGCTTAAGCCCGCGATTCTCGAAACCTTTGGAGACATTGCCCAGGCTATCGGGACTCAATTCGATGTATACTTGCCTGTCGTTGCCCAGGTCCTTCAGCAGGCATCGGCCGTCACAGCCAGTACCGACGTAACTATGGAAATGCTTGACTATATTGTCTCGCTTCGTGAGGGCATCATGGATGCCTGGGGTGGTATCCTTCTGACCTACAAGGGCAAGCCCCAGGGTACGTAGCGATATCTGATTGACCACGCTTGACTTATGCTAATAATGTCGCAGCCGCTCAGCTTCAGCCCTATGTTGAGTCAATTTTCCAGCTCCTCCACCTCATCTCTCAGGACATGAGCCGTAGTGAGGGTCTCATGAGGGCATCTATGGGCGTCCTTGGGTATGGCTTCTCTTTGCCCACCTTTTCTTTTACCATTTTTCTAACGACCTTCCAGTGATCTTGCAGAGACATTCCCTAATGGAGAGTTCGCCAGCTTCTTCCGCAATGAATGGGTCACCGCGCTTGTTAGGGAGACTAGGAACAACCGGGAATACAGCCCTCGCACCATTGACACCGCTCGGTGGACGCGCGAGCAGGTCAAGCGTCAGGTCAACATGTCCACGGCGGCTGCCATGGCTTAAGCGCGTTCTAACCCGGCCATGCTACACCACCTTTGCTGTTAGGACACGGCTCCCCTTGCACTGAAAGCACTTTCCAAAGGTGCTGCATGGGAAGTGACGCCGTGCCCGTTGCCCCTACCCTTGATGTGACTACAGTTCACTGAGGGCACTGAACATCAGCATGTACATGTTGCAAGCTACTTGTTCCTATCCATGAGCGCATCGCACGTCGGCACTCATGGCAAACCCCCTACCCTGATATGATCGATGTTCTTTTGAGCTAAAGTATCACGCCCCTACGATCCGATTCCCCAACCTTTTTTACCCTATCCCTCCCCTATTCCCAATCCCGCAACCATGCAGGCATCCGCTGGGTACACTGTTCCCCTTTTCGGAATCACCCTTCACCTTCACCACCTTCACCCGTGTTATTTATCTTCTGGCCTTCTTTCCCTTCTCCCCACTTCATTACTAGCACCATTTCCCTTGCCTCCTGTTCCTTTTTTTTCCCATTATTTTTCTATGGCGGTTTTAATTAGACCAAGATTCTCCCTAGCATTTTTGCGAACGTCATGTATGCCCCAAGAAGTCATGTAACCCCTTTCAAGAGAAACATAGCGACGAATCCCTTTTGACACTGAAAGTCCCGTATAATCCTGCCCTTTCTCACATTGAAGTGTGATGGAAAAATCTGTATAGAGGAAATGATACATTAATAAACGTATGAGTAGCCAACATATTCTCGCTTAGGCTGAATCGTGCTGTGCTGTAATATTTTCCGTGGTCTTCCACATTCGCTGGTTGCCTTAATGCCTGAGGCATCAAGTGGGGCGTGGTTCACTATCAGCAGGTGACGGATAAGGGCACAATAATGGAAACCCTAAGCGCGCACATCCGCGAAAAACCTCACCGTCTTTTTCTTGCGCCGAGCTCGATCCTGAAGCAACCTCCTGTCCTCACCAACGCCGTCAATTCGACCTCGAGGTATGTTCTACTCGCTGTTCTCTATTCATTTGCAGCCCCCCAGCTAGTCTGGGAGAGCAATCACCGTCTCGTCTTTGGCTATTTTGTCTGAATTCGGTCAAAATGGCGACCGAGAACAAAGATGCCGAAAGATGCAGGGTGATACGCTTCTCTCATCACGACACGGGCTTAAGAACCCCTGGGGGGCACTCTTTGCGCTCGAAGACTACTGGTGGCTGACTGGTTTTCTCTCTTCCGGGAGCAAAATTTCTCCAGCTGGGTGGATCCCCTTGCGGTGAGAAATTTGCTTCCCTAGAGAGTTTCGACTTATAGATACCTCATTTCTACATTTCCTCGATTTGAGAATCTCAGTCAACCGTCAAAATGGTCAAGACTTCCGTCCTCAACGATGCGCTCAACGCCATCAACAACGCCGAGAAGGCCGGTAAGCGCCAGGTCCTGATCAGACCTAGCTCCAAGGTCATTGTCAAGTTCCTCAGCGTCATGCAGAAGCACGGTACGTTTTGTCTTTTACCTTCATACCATCATGAAGAAAGGTAGGAGGTTTGGAAACTTGCAAGATCTGGGGAGGACAAAGCATCATTCGGGCTGATAACTAGGCGGCGGTTTCGAATCTTAACCCACTCTACAACGTCTGCCCTTTAAGTGCCCGATATATTGAAGATTGTTTCATTGAAACATGTGAAGATCTTACAAGTTTCCAAAACTCCTTTTTTTTCTTCGTGTTTGGCAGCTTTTAAATCTTCGCTACATTCTTACTGACATACTATCAGGCTACATTGGCGAGTTCGAGGAGGTCGATGACCACCGCTCCGGCAAGATCGTCATCCAGCTCAACGGTCGTCTCAACAAGTGCGGTGTCATCAACCCCCGCTACCCCGTCCAGCTCCCCGACATCGAGCAGTGGGCCGTCCAGCTCCTGCCCTCTCGTCAGTTCGGCTACGTCGTCCTGACCACCTCCGCCGGTATCATGGACCACGAGGAGGCTCGTCGCAAGCACGTTGCTGGCAAGCTCCTTGGCTTCTTCTACTAGACAACTCCTTCAGAATTGAAATAAAAGTTTTGAGGTCTTGTCGGTGTGTCGGAAATAGCATGGCTTGGGTTTGATGTAGGAGCGAGGAAATGCTCGATGGTCGAGGCGTCTTGGCGAGCAGTTGAGGATAATACCCTGGCAGAAACGCCATAGATAGTTTTACTGGAGTGTGAATCTTGCGCCTATCTCAATTCAGACGGCTATTTCCATCATTCTCCCTCCCTAGGCCATGTGCTTTAGCTTGTAAACTTCTAGATGTAGACACATCCGGACCGAGGTTCAACTTCCACCGCCTGCTTGCGTTTAGTTCCCCGCAAATCTTATGGGATCGAAGGCTGCTGATATTCCGATCACAATCTTTCTGTTGTAGTTACCTATATCATCTGCTTCTCAACTGCTGCAATATGCCTTTGGACACAATATATCTAACGCGCCACGGCGTATGTAACTCAAACTCTACCCCGTCCCCCGGATTCAGAACACCCACTGATCACTAACAACATTCCTCCAGCACCGCCTCAACTGGACCATCGACTACAAAACGGGCACATACAAAGCCCAATTCCCAACTGCAACCGGAAATCCGGCCGACCCAACCCTAACCTCCCATGGCGTGCGGCAATCGCACGAACTGGCCGCGCACATCGCAAGCCCAGCGTTCCAGCCCAAGCCGTTCCGCGTATACTGCAGCCCCTTCTACCGCTGTCTGCAGACGATCCAGCCAACCGTCGAGGCGCTAAAGGCAAAGCAGCAGCAGCAGAGCAGCGACATTGACGTCTGCGCGGACTTGGACGTCAGGATCGAGAATGGGATAGGGTAGCGACACCTACCTTACCACGGTTATAGAAGATACACTGCTAACACAGATACAAGGGAATGGTTCGGCCCAACCTCCTTCTTCGAGCATCCCTCCCCCGCATCACCATCAACCCTCCACACCCACTTCCCCAGCATCCTCCCGTCCAACCCCTCAAAGCACAACCCGCACCTTATCCCCTCCCCTCGCGGCGAGACCATCGCCCAGCTGCACGACCGCCTCGCTACCGCGCTGGCAGGCATAATCGCCGACGTGGACGCCGAGATCGCGGCCCTGGAGGCGGCGCAGCGGCCCGATCAGCGCACCAGCAAGGCGCTGCTTATCTGCTCGCATGCGGCGCCGTTGATTGCCATGGGCCGGGCGTTGACGGGCGCGATGCCGGAGGATAGTTCCACGGAGGACTTTTTTGTTTTCACGGCGGGGTTGAGTACGTTTCGGCGGAGGGGAAACGGGGCGGTTACAGCTGGGGCTGGGGTGGAGGCTTTGGCTCCCGGGACGAAGATCCTGCGGGCTGAGACGAGGGTGCCGGACTGGCGCGGTGGGAAGGGTGTCGGGGGTGGATGGAACTGTGTGAAGAATGGGGACTGTGGGTTTCTCAGTACGGGGGCTGAGAGGGGCTGGTGAGTACTTCTTCGACCGTTGGGTTGCAGTGTTGGGAAGAGGACTAATGCGTCGATGGATAGGCACTTCAATGGGGAGGAGTCTTTTGATACGGGCCCGATGGCGCCGCCGTCTGAGGTTCCTACCTCCCCTCAGGATACATCGGCAGGGAAGCTTGGCCTGAAGCTGTGAAGAGAGCATGGGGGTTGATGGGTACCATAGACCGTTGACGTAGAAACAACAGGTTTTGATCTTTAGAAACTAGAGAAGAACACAGTACCTGTTACGAAATTCAACTATAAGGTAAAGAGGTCAATGCATTCGATGTATGTGCTGTTCTACATCAGAATAATCAAAATGCAGGCTAGGTAATAAACGCTCAAGCGATAACTCAACGCTAATGTCAAAGAAGAGAAGCTGTCGCTCATTCGTCAGGCTCAAGGGGTATCAAAGGCTCGGATTGATTAGTAGTCATGGTGTTCTGTTCGGCTGGCTCGACGCGCTCATTTGCGCCATTCGCTTCCTCATGAGACTCCTGCCGCTCCGCACTGTTTTCGTCGTTGTTTGCGGTCTCCTGCTGTCTGCGACGCTCCTCTTCTTGTGCGATCTGAGCGTTACGAGCTGCCTCGGCTGCATTTCGCACCTCAATCTGTCTTTCGCCCACCCCGGGAACCAGACTGGCAATGAACAGCGCTGCAGATCGTTCCAATCGCCGGACACCCTGGCGAAGCTGACCGGGCAGACTGGCACGATTGTCGTTGAGCATCCCAGTGCCATCCGCAGCAGCCTGAGCGCCGTTATTGTCAGCAGCATCAGGAGCTACATGTAACAACCCTTCAAGGTGACGCTGGAGAGGAGCGACCGTCATATTGAATAGCTGCCGCGGAATACTGGTCTCGAAAAGAAGAGAGGCAACCACGGCTAGCGTAACATATAAGGCTCGCAGCCAAGTTCCTGGCTCGCTGAACATGTAGCAGAAGAAATACAGTCGGACGAAGAGCCAGATACGTCTAATATACCTGGAAAGATCAACCTGTCCATTGTTGACCGCTCGCTGGTTTAGCACAGCTTGCCGAACAACATTTTCCAGAACTACAGCCTCCTGATTGGCTCGGAATCCTGCTGGTTGAGCTGGAGCCTGCATGGGTGTAAACTCAGGAGTCTGTGACGCATGGAAGGAAGCAAGCGACGCCTGAATCGAATTTGTCGCGCCCGGAGACGCGACTAGAGCTTGATATCCACCTGGCGATGATAGAAGGTACAGAGGAGGGCGCGCCGGTTCTGCATTTGCAGAAGCGTTGGTAGCGAGGAGAGAGGGTTGCAATCTAGACTGCGTGATGCGAAGTTGGTCCGCGCGAGTGTAGACGTTAAAAATACGAGAAAGCAACGCTTCAATGTTTCCGTTGCGTTCAGCACGTGGATCACTGTAGAGATCGTCTAGCATCTCACAAAGCTGATTACGAATACGAATGATTCGTTCTGCCGGAGGTGCGATTCCCAGTTGAAGCTGGTCCTCGGCATAGTTTACCTGTAGCTGTAGGACATCTAGACGAGCACGGAGATTCGTGGCCTGAGTCCCCGTGGACGGCAAATGACCAGCGGGCCAAGGTCGGGGTTGGGGAAGGTCTGAAGGGCCCAGTGGCCCATGAACTCTTGTTGACCATCTCGCGGGAGGATAACCCGACTGAAAGACGCCCGCCCGATGTTGTGCGCCTGCTTGATCCACGGAGGGAGTTGAGGTTGCGACCCCCTGCGGTCCCGATCTCGGTTGTTGCGCGGCGGTCCGAATTTGTCGGCGGATCTGGTCAATGTTACGCTGAAGGGCAAGTCCGATCTCAGCTTCATGTGGTACGCCAGTGGGTATCGAGCCCCTTTGTCTAAAACTCTGAGTAGAAGTGGGAAGAGTCGGAAGTGCAGAAGACCATGCTCTATTGAGAAAAGGGTCTGGTAGGCGACCAGTTGCAGGGGGTTCGGAAGCGGATGGAGTGGAGATTCTAGCGGAGCCGACAGTGGAGGGCGGTGGAAGAGCAAGATGCATGGAATATTCGGTACTCTACGCGTACCCTCAATTGTCAGTAGCTATTCCAAATGCGAGAGGCTCAGCCAAATAAAGGGAATTGGCGGTGGAGCATACATCCGTGGGGCCCAGCACACTTTCCAGTGTCATAGCATCGTCTAAAAGTGCCCTTCCGCGCCAGATCAATCTCTGGTTACTCGGCGCTGGACGACTTGGTATTGATTCGGTCAAGCGAGCCTTGAGACCAGCCACAGTCGTAGAGAGGGGAAGATCATCGAAGGTGAAGCGATTGGGTAGAGACGGGCAGAGCACGTGCAAGGTGATGCTGCGCGGAACGGCCTCCAACGGTGCACTTGGTTGATCAGAAGAATTGGACGCCATAATCTAGAAACCCGATGTTTCTGCTTTCAAATGTTTGACGGACGTGTAGCTGACACGGGCTCATAATCCTCTCTGGTACATACGACACTGTACCTCTCGTGAAGGCTGAGAAATGATGACAAGCAATCAGAATCTATCAAGTCGAGACCGGAGCCAAGTATTCAAACAATAAATTCAAATGGATTGTTCATTCCTCGGTTGGTCGGAAACAGGCGTAAAAGAAGGAAGATGGAACTATCAAAGCAGAATGCGGAGAGAGAGCGGCGTTGAGGATGACGGTGTCCTTTTCATCAATCCGTCGGTCAGTACCCTACCATCTGGAGGTAGAGGCTCGGACAGAAATTATTTAATAAGCTACCACTTGCAAATGGCCCCGCGTACTCGGAGACAGAACAAGGTAGGGAAGAGGGAGAAACCTAATGGAAAAGATGGGATAAACAATAGACGCTGCAGAGTATCGAAGAAGCCGATAGACACGTCTTATTCTGCCGGGCGGTGGGCATCGCATGACGCAAAACTTAGAGATAATCAGTGCATACAATTTGGCTGACAACAAATCCATCTCATCTCAGTCTGCTTGTACAGGACACCACATACATCATCGCTATCTCTTCTCCCGTAAGGGATGATGTCTCTGGAGTAGATCAGTGATTATGGCCCTGTGCCTCTCCAACTGTTCTGCGCCCTTTCGCCGGAAGCTCACGATCCCCCCTAATGGGGGCAGAGCTGCAGTGATGGATATGGTGTCTTTCAGAGCAACTGGCCGTCGCCGGACCGGTCCTAGAGAATTTTCTACAAAATCATGGAAGCAGTACAATGGTCAGAACAACCATGAGCGTTCGTCGCCAAGGGGCTCCTTCGGATCTCGACTTCGATTTGCCTTGCGAACCACGAAAGTAGAATGGTACCCGATTCCTGTCGGTCTGGGTATCGGTTTGCTGGGTTTACTGCACTTTTACAAGTCACAGCAGGCTGAACGAGAACGCGCCGAGAGGGAGGCACTCGGAGAATCGTTTGATTTCGAGAAACCCCCTCCACGTCCCCGAGTCAGGCCCAGCGGACCATGGCAGGTCCAGATCCTGTCGACATTGCCTCTCAAGGCAATGTCTCGCTGGTGGGGAGTCTTCAACGAGCTGGAACTCCCTTATTTTCTTCGTGTTCCCGGATTCAAACTTTATTCCTGGATCTTTGGTGTCAATCTGGATGAAGTAGCCGAACCAGACCTTCACACGTATCCGAATTTGGCCGCCTTCTTCTATCGCAAACTAAAGCCAGGCGTACGACCAATAGATCCTGACGCTCGCGCCATTGTCTCCCCGTCAGATGGCCGCATCCTGCAATTTGGTCTGATTGACCGCGGTGAGGTGGAACAAGTCAAGGGTATAACGTACAGCTTGGATGCGCTCTTAGGTGCTGCCACACCGTCCTCCGCTGATCACAGCAAGAAATTCATGAACCACATGACAGAACCATCCCAGAAAGATGCAGCTAATATGTTAGCTGATGAGGAATTCGCCAAAGTGAACGGCATCTCGTATACGCTGCCGACCCTCCTTGCGGGAGACAAGGGAGGGGCACGGAGACGGGCGGCTTCTTTGGACGCATCCACAAAGTCAGAAGCTGCTGCAGAAGAAGCAGTGAAGGCCGAAATTGCTCGCGGGGACGGCTCTCCGTGGTATGCGCCTAAGCCGACATCGAACAATGCGCTCTACTACGTGGTAATCTATCTTGCGCCCGGTGACTATCATCGCTTCCACTCTCCCGTGTCATGGGTTGTTGAGAGTCGTCGACACTTTGCAGGCGAACTATACTCTGTGTCGCCTTATCTACAGCGTCACTTACCAGGACTTTTTACTCTCAACGAGCGAGTTGCTCTGCTGGGTCGTTGGCGATGGGGCTTTTTCAGCTACATCCCAGTAGGCGCCACGAACGTGGGGTCCATCAAGATCAATTTCGACTCAGAATTACGCACGAACAGTCTCACCACAGACACAGCTGCAGACAGGGCTGCAGCACTTGCCGCACAGAGGGGCGAGCAATATCCCGGATTCGTTGAGGCAACCTACCTCCATGCAAGCAGGACGCTAGGTGGCCATCCCCTGCAGAGAGGAGATGAAATGGGTGGCTTCCAATTGGGTAGCTCCATCGTGCTTGTCTTTGAGGCTCCGATGGGAACCAGGAAATCATTCGACATTGGTTGGGAAGAAGGGAAACGAGAAGGAGGATGGAACTGGACGATTGAGAAAGGCCAGCGTATTAAGATGGGCCAGAAGTTGGGTTACGTGGACATTCAGGAATAGAAAGGACTCTGACCAGGATTGGCATCAGAGCGGGTTTGATTTCAACAGCGCATCCTGCTCATACTCTTGAGTTCGATTTGTTACGGCTGCTCGTCGTTGTATCATAGCATATCTTCTAGTAAATCTGTTTTTAGACCGTTCAACCCGTGGCACTTATAGAGAGGTACTAATTGAAAAACGTCTTGGTCTTCTACTGTATGCTCATTGTTTGCAACACGTGACATCACCGCGGAGAATCAATCGTTCGCCGACGCGATAAGATCAAGAAAGTCGGAGTAGATTCCGCGTAGAGGGAGCATTCCGTACAGGCCCTCCAACACGAGCTTCTGAAATGCCTGGATAGACGCAACACGCACGCAGACTATCTCAACATCCCCAAAGCACACAATGCCTCGCCATCACCTCCTCCGAAGACACCCCGCGCCAGTCCCAGAAACAAACTCCGACGAACCCCCACAGCAACAAACAAGCAGATCGCGACTGGGCCATGGATCTGCTCAAGCCCAATTCCAGACGCCCCCGTCGCGGAATATCCCGCAATTGCATCCTTCATCTGGTCCTGTCGAGATGGCAGAGGCTGCTCCCGCCCACCCTGGTGCCGCTGCGCAAGCTGCACTGTTTTCTCTGTTCGGGCGGGGAGTTTCTGGCCGTCAGCGAGGACAGATGATGGATGAGGACGATCAAGATGACGAAGAAGATGTGGGTGAGGAAGAGGAGGACGTAGATCAGAGCTACGAAATGGACCATCGGCGTCTAGACCTGGAGCCAGAGGAGGAAGAGAGGGATTTCTCTGCAGAGGAGATAGAAGGCATGGCTGGCGAGGAGTTGGAAGGCGAAGAAGACGAAGATGAATTGATGCACGATCGGGGTAAGCTAGCACAACCACAATCCCCTTCGGTTCTACCGGAAAGGAGACAATTGCTCATCTACTCCACAGACAGATCGCCCTCGCCGCTACCAAGCAACCTCCGCGAAATATCCTCCCTAGCCTCATGGACCGTCTCGACACACAAACCAGGCTGCGGTGTTGCGGCCCTCCGTCACCCCTCACCCACCCAGTACTGGCAATCGGATGGGCCGCAACCGCACATGCTAACACTGCATTTCTTCAAGCTCGTCGCGGTGGTCAAAATCCGCGTCTACCTCGACTTCGAAATGGACGAAAGCTACACACCTACCAAGATGGTATTCCTCGCCGGCATGGGCGGCAACGACCTGGTGGAATTCGCAACATGGGAAGGCGAAGGGCCCTGCGGCTGGGTCGATATACCTCTGGAAGGGGTGGGAGGCCGAGACGGCGGCTGGGTCCGGAGGCGACGGCGGAAGCGCACGCGGACCCGTCTCCAGGACGGCAAGGGCAAGGGGAAAGGAAAGTCCAGGGGCATCGCATGGCCAGACTATATGTTTTCAGACTCGGAGAACCCGGTGGAATACGACGAAGCGGCCTACGACTACGACGACGGCGAAAGCGCCAGCGAGGACGACGAAGACGACCCGTATGCGGGGAACGTGCTGAAAGCCATGGTGATCCAGATGCGCGTGACGGAGAATCATCAGAACGGGAAGGATACGCATGTGCGCGGGTTCCAGGTGTTTGCGCGCGACGACGATCGGCGGCGCATGGGCAATGCCCCCTCTGCCTCTGCGGATGGACGGACCCGAAGGCACAGTGCTCGACGGTCGCTTCGCGGAAGTCTCAACGATGGTGGGGCTGAGGGACACAATCCCAATGGGGATGCTGACGGGGGTAGGGTCGGTGGTCTGGAGGAGCCGGACTGGATGGGGGAGCCCGTAATACGATAGGAGTGGGATTTGCCCATGTATGTCTTATCACTTCGGGTGGCATTGTGCAAAATGGTGTTCGCGGCGGTTCTCATTTCTCAACCAAGCGACAGGTGCATGAGGGCGGGTTTGCTATCGGTATTCTGTGTTTGCCAGTTAAGATACCCATTTTTTACTTCCTTATATTCTACATGGAGCGAGCGCGTGGCTCTGTCATCAGATGCTATCGACAGAACGGTCCAATGGCCTCGATATTCTGATAATTAATAAAGTATTGTGTCATATCTATTCAAACTGCCCGAATCATATCCCATTTGACATTACATGGGACTGAAATTGCTTCTGAGACAGGAAACCGAAAACTTGCTTTTGCTCATCCATTATTGCTTCAACAGCTTTTCCAGCTCGGCAGCGACAGCGTCGCCGACCTGGCTAGTTGTCGACTTGCCGCCAATATCGGCAGTGCGGACACCGGCCTCGATCACACTGCGGACAGCGGTCTCGATGGCCTTGGCGTCATCCATGCGGTTCAGGGAGTACTGCATCATCATGGCAACGGAGAGAATGGCGGCGACGGGGTTGACAATGCCCTTGCCTGCAATGTCGGGGGCAGAACCTGTTCTACGTGTCAGCATATAGACCTTAGGCTTAATGAGCTGTAGAAATAAGCAGCTACGTACCGTGAATAGGCTCGTAGATACCGTTGACCTTGGTCTTTCCGTCCGGAATACCGCTCAAGCTCGCGCTGGGCAAGAGGCCCAGAGAGCCGGGGATCACGCTCGCCTCATCACTGATGATGTCACCGAACAGGTTGCTAGTGACAACGATACCGTTCAGCTTTCTAGGCTCCTTGACCATGATCATGGCCGCGGAGTCAATAAGCTGGTGCTCGACCTTGAGCTGCGGGAACTCCTTGGCCATGACCTCCGTCACGGTCTTCCTCCACAGCCGGCTTGTAGCGAGGACGTTGGCCTTGTCCAAGCTCCACACGGGGAGAGGGGGGTTGTGCTGCAGGGCCAGGTGTCCCGCGAGACGGGTGATGCGCTCGATCTCTGCGCGGGAGTAGGGCTCCGTGTCCATGGCGAAGCCGCTGCCGTCGTCCTCCTTGCGCTCGCCGAAGTAGATCCCGCCGGTCAGTTCGCGGATGATGTTGAAGTCGACGCCGCGGCAGACTTCGGGGCGGAGAGGGGAGCCGTCGACCAGCGACGGGGCGGCGAAGTTGCAGGGGCGCAGGTTACCGAATGTGCCCATTTCCTTGCGCAGGCGGAGGAGGCCCTGTTCGGGGCGGACGGCGCCAGTGCCCCATTTCTACGGGTTGCGTTAGCTCTCGGCCATGGAGGGGTGTGAGAGAGAGTGTTCACATACGGGCCCGCCAATGGCACCGAGGAGAACGGCATCGGCGTTCTTTGCGGCGTTAAGAGCTTCGTCGGTCAGGGGAGATCCGGTAGCATCGATCGATGCCTACAGGGTTCTCGTGAGCAACTGGCCGAAGAAATGCCGGTTTGAGATTGTCACTTACACCACCGAGCAGTTGATCCTGGAGGTTGAAGGTAGCGTCGTCACGGCACTTCTCGATGACGCGGAGGACCTAGCATGTGACGGATTCTATTAGCTGGTGCGATGATTTGCGACGAAACCACTGATAATGGGTCTCCGTCGACAGCAACATCGTTTTATGCTCACCTTGATTGCCTCAGTGGTTACCTATGGCCAAAGGTATACTCATTAGCTATCCGACGCGAGATATACCTGCTCTGGACCTCGAACTTACCTCCGGACCACAGTGGTCACCAGCAAATACGACAATGTTATACGACGGCATTGTGAGTATACAATTAGAAGAAAAGAACTGAACCTGGGGAGATTGAAGAACAATTGCAGGTGAGTGAAGTTGAAATATCCCTCAAAATATGGAGGGGTGGATGCACCCCGCGCGCCGACACCGGAGAGTGACGGAGATCCTTCGGAATCCACTTCTAGCCGATTGGACTTGGAGCTATACAAAACACTCATACTTTGAAACAGCTATCTGAGGGACAGTAAGTAAATTGCTACTGATCATACAAATATAGATAGACAGAACCATTCCTGGTCATTGATTACCCCTGATACACCCAGCCACAGTAACGGTGATGATTTGTTGACATGCATTTTGAATATGTCCACTGATTCTCATGAAAACAGATTAAAAATACTTAGCAAGGCGTAAGGAAGAAACCTAGTTGACAAGAAGAAAAGAAGGAAATGAAGAAAATGAAGAAAATGAAGAAAAAGAATAATTCTAAAAATGATGCCAGAGCAGGCATCTGTAGTGCGAACACTCGCCTGTAAGAGGGTCCCACAACCAGATGGACCCCATTAACTGCTTCTTCGTAAGATGCTTTTGAAAGAACCAGGGTGTTCCCACAAAGCGGATGAATAACAGAAAGCAGAACGATAATTGCAGCCATAGCTGCTTCTGAGCCTCAGCATACTGACCATAGGATCGAACCATGCATAAAGAAGCTGGAAGCCAACAAAGCAGAGACAAAGGCTCCGTTGGCGACAAGCAATTCAATGATGAAGCGTCAAACCGAGAAAAGCACTGGACACGGACAGTCGAGTGCCACCTTGACAAAGCCCCCAAGTGAGGAAGCTAGCCCGCTTGGGCGATGCAGCGTTCGAGCAGTCTACAGTGTCTTCCCCTCCCGTTCAGCCTTGCGTCTGGCAAGATCACCTTCAGCAAGCCACTTGCTAGCCTTCACCAGCTGAACGACGTTGATGAATTGCTTCAGAGCCATGACTGGGGCGGAGATTCCGGTGATAACCCAAGGCCAGAAGCTGTCAATCTTGTTTGCCCGGGCAAACTCCAGAGCTCCGGCGCTCCAGGGGCTAGCGAGAGCCGGAGGAGCACTGGGATCTTGAGCTTGAAGAAGAGAGGGGGAGAGAATAGGAGACGAAAAGGAGAGCAGGTATAGACCAATGAAGAAAAGTTCATTGAGGGCACAGCAAGTGAAAAGGACTGTCTGCAGGCTCTGTTAGCCATCAGTTCGTCCTCTAGTAGACATTGCATCGCACTCACCTTGCTGTGGTAGTATTGGTACAGAATCCAGCTTCTGGTAGCCTCAACGTTCTTGTGGCTCTGGCTAGCTCCTCCCATGCTAAGCGTGGCGTACATGTGCATATAGTGGCTGGCGAGGTCCAGAGAAATCAGGCTCTGGAAAATGATCGACCACCGCGGCCACGCGGAGCTGAGGAATACCAGGAGACAGGCGGTTGTGCAACGGTCCGTCACCATGTCGAGCACCGCACCAAAAGTGGTGGACTGATTGTAGTATCGCGCTGCATATCCATCCAAGGCATCCAACAAGCATGATACGCTATATAGTAAAGAGCATGTTCGTGGGTGGAGGGGCATGTAGTAAAGAGAGGCAATGGTCAAGAAAACTCGTGAATATCCTGCACCGTTGCGCCAGCGGTCAGCGTCTCATTCAGACGAGGGAACCTGTACATAATCTACTTACCGATGAGGTTCGGAATGAAAAGAAACACATTCTCCCTAGCCTCCGCATCAGGAGAAGGGGAACTGCTCTTTCGGGGGGTTTTCCGCGTCGTTCCGTTGCTGGTAGTCGTCACGTCGCTATCCTCTGATTGAGCAGCCAGGGCGGCTTTTTGTCTTCTCGTTCTGGCGCTCATAATGGAATGTGGGCGACACGCAATTTATGAGGTGGAGAAATCGCCCCCGATAGGAAGGGTTGTAGCTGGTAAGGTGCAGAGTAATCGATAGTATAATAGAGGATAAGCTGTGACGCCGCAGCGGCCGCACTGAGAGGTCTTGTCCGAAGTCTCAATGGCCAAACGAGACTTATGATGTAAGCCGCGCACAGTCGCGTGCCGATCGAAAATCAGGAGTTGGTATGATTATTATTGAACACGGCGATAACCACGATCAATGAGTCTGGCCAGGGAGTGATAAAAGACAAATCGTTAGTTGTGGAGAGCGAGAGCTTACCGAGCGAGATTTGTAAAGCACGTACCGACAAGTTCCGCTCTGTTATGACGCGGCCCTCCTGGGACGGCACTCGATCCCAAGGACTTAAGGAAGTAAGGTGAATTTAACGAGCGTAGGGAGACATAGGATAAGGGTCGGGTTGCTTGAACAGCCTTAGATTTCAACCTTGATTAGCTGGATGAGCAATCAGGAGACGTCCGGGGAAAGTTGCTTGGCCGTGTGTGTTATGTTGGCGATAAGGCCGATAAGCAATGAAGCTTTCGCAGCGTCAAGCCAAGAGCAACGGCACTTTGTTGCTGCTGGAGACAATGGTAGGCCAAGTGAAGATGATCAGATTGAGGACACAGGCTAGATGGCCAGAAAATCTGCTGGCCTTAACAGCCGTGTTCGATGCCCCCTGTGCGCAGCAGAAATCCCGTATGAAGTAAGAGGCGGCTGCTTGCGGATAATCCGCATCAGTATCAAACCATAATGCAAATCCGAGTCATAGATTGAATATTACCGTGCATCCGTAGGTATTTTCATTTAGGTTGATATATCCGAGTATCTCAAGTACAGAATATCAGTTTAAGGTAACAAAAGAAAACCCCTTCGGCCCCTAAATCCAAGAGAATGTATGTACAACAGGATTTGAAGGGTCCTAGCCACCGGCAGTGTCTGAAGAATTACAACAAAAAGAATATGTACAATTATGGGTATTAATGGCTCGTGCTCATCGCCGCGAACTGCGCGGATCAGTTGCTTCTTGTCGACGCCATTCTCGAGATTCTTTCGTCCCCAGGCTCCCAAGTCCTCCTTCCAGTCGACGCTCCCAGCCGCCCAAACGAACAACGAGGCATGTTGCATTATCCCCTTCTTTTGTCACTTCCGTTGCGAAGTTGACCACATTTCGAGCCCCTTCGTCCGGCGTCTTTGCTTCCTTGATTATGTCGACAACTTCCTGATCGGTGAGCGTTCCGCTAATTCCGTCAGTCATGAGGACTAAGAACGAGTACTCTGCTGGACCCATCTCGATGCGCCGGATTTCTGGTTCTGCAGATACGCCGATGCGTTTCGATTGGACGTCGCCAAAGGCACGCGTATTCGCTAAACCACTCATGCGCTCCTCGCCAAAGGAATCGGTTACAAATGTGGCGGCATACCGCCTCAACCGATTGGCTTCGATTGGGGAAGAAGGATGATGGTTGGACGTGAGTGGGATTGCCTCTCCTGTTGCAGTAGAACATAGCAAAATCCTCGTGTCACCCACATGCGAGATCACGAGACTCGACGGCGCGGATGGGTGCCAGAACGGAGTGGGAGTCGGAGTCGAGATGAGGGCAACACTGGCCGTGCTGCCTCCCTTGAATCGTCGGTAACCGCCAAGCTTCATCTGCTGTGTATGCTTTGGCCCGTACAGAATGTCATCCTGGTACTGCGGCTTATGAGCCGTGGCCAGTTCATCGTCTTCCTTGGCGGCTTGCGCTGAAACGAAGTCAAGGTCCGCACGCAGAAACGCATACTCTAGAATCTCTTCAATCGTGACGCCCCCTGCGTGATCGTCCCCATTGCATGTCGCGCTCCCGTTTCCTTGAGTACCGTTCCCACGATAGGAGAAGTGGGCCGGCACAAATCGCTTGAAGTAACCTCCGACCAGCCTTCTCCAATTCTGAACTAGGGTTTTCTCCATTTCCGCCATTCTCTTATGATTGCCCCGTTGTATGATGGGCAGATCGCCCCGAGAGATCTCCGACTCATTCTTGGGAAAGTGGCCCTCTCGGTCCTTGCTCAGACTCGACTGGAATTCCGATTCGGCTGCCGTGTCCTGTATATATTCATGTAACGTGTCTTTCAAGAATGTGCTGCATTCGCTCCCTCCATGCCCATCAAACACGCCAAAGTAGAAGACTTGCGGGTCGCCGCTGGCGCTATCTGCACCCCGGTTCTCTAGAGGCGCAGCGGTGCGCTTGATTGTCACAGACGCAGGGGGCCGCTTCGCAAAGGCGGGAATATCAAGGACGCCAGCCTGGTGCGTATCCTCATTCGAGACACGAGTCCCACGGGATGTGGCAGCACCGAAGTGGTGTTTCGCACTGCGCAGCGGTATTCGGACGACGGTGGTCTCGCGGTCAACTAGCGCCTGGAAGGAGGTCGGCGGATGTGATATCGCACCGGTATGAGGTACAGACGCGGAGCGAGGAAACTTATGATAGGAACTAGATAGTCCTCTGGGATCTGGATGTAAGGACGAGGACGGCAGGTGGGTAACAAAGTAGTCGTGGAATTCCGGCCGCTTGACAGTCCGGGAATTGGCGGACGCCGCCGAGTTCGTATTCTGATGACGCTTTGGTAGTGCAACGAAAGCTTGAGGCAAACATCAGGTCAGTAAGCGCGTCAAACGTTTCACAGGATCATTGCAGACACAGCTCCGAGATCTGTATAGCGGCGTCGGAGATAAGACTTGCGGGAGGGGAAATCAGGAGCAGAGCTCAACATACTGTAGTTCGTCAAGGTCCACGTTCGGACAGTGACTCGCCTCGCAGGAGCCCAAATCATGGAAGTGAAGGCATTGAAAAGTAACTAGCTTTGGAATATGTTCAAAAATGGTTTATTATGGACACCCTCGCAGGTTCATGCTGGAGAGATCCTGTCTTGGTCTCGGAGATCAGCGAAGAGAGGCTCTTTTGCTGGGGTGCGGCCCTAGCGTCTTTGCGACGGAGAAATGCCACGGCAGTTTGATGATGACATTTCCTCTTGGCTGACACTATATCACCATAATCCAAACTGCACAATAGTGGATTCTGGATAGAAAAATGCATCGAGGACAGTCAATGTCACATTCTACAGGGGATACTGCATTATTTGATGCTGAGGTCTAGATTCGCCAATATGGTCTTTTCTTTTAACTACGGCCGACACGACATTAGTTTAGCAATGTGCCTGTTGATCCTTAGCAATCGTTCGACTGGCGATTGAAAATCATTAACACCTGATACTTCTGGTGTCCTATCGTACACCAAGTCACAGTTCGTCGTCTCCTTCGCTAACAAGCAATCCGCCGCGAACAAGAGCGACATCTGTAACAGACCAGGATTCATGAGAAAAGAACGCAAAATCATCAAAGCAAATAGCCAACCCGAACGTTTCACAGAAGTGAAAAGAGCGCTTGAGAGAATGCAAAAGACCCCGTCACCCACTCCAAGATGTCCTCGACATCATACCAGAAGGTGGGAAGACCAAATTAACACGCAGGAGCCATGAATACAGTCACCCAACTGTATCAGTACTGGTTAAGGCTAGATATCAAGGACTCCGGGATCAGAGCCGCGCTGTTCTCGGGCATCAACAGAACCTCACTCCGGAAGACAAGCTCGCAGTTCGATGATTCTTCGAAGTTTGCGCGAATGTATGTGACGGGAGTGTAGGCTAGTTTGATTCTGAACCACAAGCGCAGGAGCTCGCCCGGAGATCTGTCGTTGGTGGGATCCATATTGACCATCTCAATCGGGTCAAACACATCATCGCACTCCGGGAAATAATGCACATATTCCAGAGGAGTCAGAAGCATGTCGACCGAGAGAGCCTGCGCCTTTGCGATAATCTGCGCAATCCTGGTGCGGCCCTCGGTCTGGTAGTTAGGTATGTCTGGGACAAGACGTCCAACGTACCGCCACAGCTTCTCCACATACCACCGGTGCTTTTCCAGGTAGAATTCTTTGAATCCGGGCTTGCACAGAATCTCGCAGACGATTTTCACCATGGTGTTCAGAACGACCTTTCGCACGAAGGGCTCAAGGTCTAAACTGGATGTCTTAGCGGGAGACTTATGGGCAAGGAGGACTTTGAGTTCACGTTACTTACCACGAAGAAGATGGTGCTTCAGCAGTTGATACTCGGCATCCAAAACCAGGTCAAATCCCTGTACCACCGTCTCGTTCAGAACCCAATCAAGCAGCCACTCGTTGATCGCTCTGGAAACCAGGGCCCACCTGGTGGTAGGGCTTGCGAGCAGACGGGGCATCAGGATGCTGTGTGAGACGCGATTGAGGTATTGTCTGATGCGAACGGGCAGCTGTCCGTCTCTAACAGAGTCAGGAGTATTCGCAAAGATATGTCCGAACATTTCCGCCTTCCTCCAGAGCTCGGCAAGCTTGGCTGCAAAGTGCTGTGTCGCCCACTCCGCGCCATAGTTCATGCCAAACTCGATTGTTGAGATGGCAGGGCGGTGGCGCCGGAGCAGTCTTTCAAGATCCTCATTGGGGGTAAGCTGCGGAACGACGCTGGTGGGCTCGGGACGTCTGCGGGCCTCCTGGTGAGAAGGAAGCTCCTGACGAAAGGTATGTAGGTCCAGGAAATCCATTTCCTGGCCGTCTGGATTTACCACGGAGGAGAAAGATGAGTGGCAGTCTGGATGGATTGCCTAAGAATCCTTTGTTTAGGGAACGCAATCAGCTTGATCAGAGTCAACACTTGGGAGAGTGAGAATTTATCACGCTTCATGATTCAGTGTGTGCGTGGGATCCAAGCAAAGCTCGGCGCCCTAAGTAAGAGAAAAAAGTATCGTGCTATTGGATGTCAGCAGTCTGAGATGCGCAGCTGGCGACGTTTTCTATCATGCCTGAGACTCCTTGTCCGGAAAGTTCTAAGGAAGCTATCAAGAGAACACATGGTTTTGTGAATGAAGAGTGTTTAATAGGCTGAGATACTCTAGCTGAATTAATATCATAAGTTACATTTTCAAAATTAATGCGTTTGTCATATACTGCCAGAAGAACATATGGTAAATAAGGAGACAGTTTAATGTGGTTGTCTTCTACATCATTAGAAGCCACCGGCTTTATCAAATCAACCAACGGATGTCAATACTATTTGACGAGGGCATTGCTCCCAAGTACGTACATACCCGGCTGATATCCTGACGTACCTTACGTGGCCGTGTTGTGTTCCAGTCATCCATGAGTACACTACAAAAGCGAAATGGTTTACTTATTAATGGGCTTGGAGAGACTGGTACGAGGAACGGATGCTCTACAGTTTGGCGAAGCAGGTAAGAATGGTCAGAGTGCAAAGAAGATCAATTTACGCTAAAACGATGAAAAGTTCCTATAAACAAATCATTGCACAACAGCCTTCCGGCTCATATGACACCACGAAAGCGAGATGTTAGAAGATCGGCACCTACCAGGGCCAGCGTTACCCAAGCACCATGCCGCAGCGGGAAGATCAAATTGCAAGGTTAACAAAGGTTTTTGACCGTCACGAGTCGCGCCTAATAACCTGATTAGATGAGATACCTACCATGTCGTGCATGTGTGGTAGGTGTTCACGAAGTTGCTCCTGCACTAGATTGCTTTTGTGCGGGAGAACAAACTGCTGTATACGGCATCGACGACAGGCTGAGCGGTGATCTGTCGACCGCCAAAGAATCGACCATTGAGACCCTTAATGGCATTCTCGCCGCCTTGGACTCTGTCGAACTTGAGGTAGATGTCGCCTTGAGAGTTGGGATCTAGTGCAATGTGAACAACATGGCCATATTTGTCTTCGCACTCAGCGCGGACGTCATCCTCCAGCTCCTTGATCCAGGCCTCGCCCTCTTCTCTGCGGCTTGGTTAGTGCATGGGAACTACTTCTCTGTAAAAGATAACTTACTCTGCAGGGTCAAACATGTTACGAAGCAAAACGCATCGACTTGCCATGTTGACATTGACCGGCAACGGCTTGGTTTCTGTCTTAGGTCGGAGCACCTTCTGCTTATCATCGGCAGCAGGTTCGGCAGGTTCATCTGTTCTTGCAAGTTTCCTCATCAATGCGTCCCTACTATAGTTGTTGAAGTTCACACCGGCAACGTCTGTATCATCCAGAGCACTAGCGCCGGCTCCCTTTTCAGAATCGCGGCCACCGGCACGGTCGAAGTTACTAGTACCGCCAGCCTGGATACCACGTCCTCCCTGGCCGGAGAACGAAGAGCCCTGGAAATTTGGTTGGTTCGCACCATGGCTCTGCGAGCGTTGCGCTGACGACTCAGGGGTGAACTTATCGTTGCCAAGGCCAACGCGGATCGCGCGACCAGCAAGGTCAAAACCATTCATCTTTTCCAATGCCTCTCGGGCCTGGTTGGGGTCACGGAACCTACAGAATCGCTTGTCAGCCGAAGCAGGACAATCACGAAGACAGGAAGATTCGTCACTTACTGTACAAAGCCGTAACCCTTGCTCCTACCTGCTTCATCCTTTTGCAGTTGAACAAATTCGAGTTCACCGAACGGTTCAAACACATTCTGGAGGTCATTTTCAGTGATACTGAAATGGATATTACCCACGTATAACCTGTGAAATGGCGCAGCGTGATTATGTCCACTGCTGGCCTCTGGATTACGGGCCTGGCGGTTCTTCTCCGCTTCCGTCAATTGTGCGATAATTGGAATTCCTAGAAGCTTCTGTCCGGTGAGCTGAATAGCAGGTGCGACGGATTCTTCGCTCTTGAACTCGACATAGCCAACACTATGAAGCCGTTAGTTGACAGACTGCCACCAAGTAGAGGAGCCACACTTACCCTTTAGACCTTCCACTCACACGATCCTTGACGATCTGAGCTTCTTTAACGGGTCCAACCTTTTCGAAGAAAGCAATCAGTTCCTTCGTTCTTAGACGTGCCGCAAGCTGCTGAACGAAAATGGTACGCCTGTCACGTTCATCCTCATTGAGCTCTGGGGACTTCTCTCGGCTTGGGCTGCGCTTGCGTTCACGGCGGGAGCGTCGCTCCTCCTCCCGATCTTCTCGATGAGGGCGACCCGAGGGGCGGTAGTAGCGGTCATCATAGGGGGAGCGAGATCGAGTGCGAGGCCGTCCAGGTCCGCGGTAATAGTCACCAGAAGAACGGTAGTCATCACCGTAGCGATCACGGCGAGACCGACGGCGTTCACTGTCACGGCTTCTGCTCCTCTTTCTGCTTCTATGGCTTCCGTTAGCACTGCCGTGTTCGCTTCTCGGACTCTTCATGTCTTCGTCTCCATCAGCATCTCGTTCTCGGCGACGTTCTCGGCTTCGGTCGCGCCGTCTACGATCCCGATCCCGCGAGCGATCGCGGTCACGGCGCTCACTGCTATCGGCTTTTGAGCGGTCATCGCGGTCCTGAGACTGCGCGGAGTCTTGCGGGGTTGCTGCAGCGGTCGATTCGAGGAGAGCTTCAACGTCGAGACCTGACATTGTGATGATGTGCTAGGTAACACTCTTGTGTCTGACGAGGTTTGAATGGGAAAGGAAAAGAAAGGAGATGGCGTGAAAAGGACTTGGGTCACTTGGGCTTCGTTAGAAAGTGCCGAGTTATCAAGCTTGACTTGAGCGAACCCTTCTATTTGTACAATCAGGTTTCTTAGATTTTGCACCCAGAACGTCAAGACCGGGACAGTTGATCACTTGATTGAAGTGTGTCGCGAATTGTACAGGGTTTAGCTGTTGATAAGTCGGTGTCTGAATGTCTCAAACTGAGAGGAACCATGTATGGTCACATGATTCTTGGCATTTGCCTCCTTATTCTGAAAAAATTTAAAGCCGATCAGTGGGTGCCTGAGGCTAACTCTAACAAGATCGGCACATCCAGTTCTTCACAATGAACAAAGACGAGTCTCTAATTATGTATTAATACCTAGTCATATAAGTCGTTTAAACAACAATCCTAAAGCCGTTTAAGACATAAAAGTTTCAATCATTAGCGATTGAAAGTACATAGTCCTTTGATGGTTATCTGAACAATAGTAGGGTCCAAAAGCCATCATCTGTAAAAGCTGTGGTGTTTAGCCAGGATTGGATATTGGAACCGCAGTCATTTGTAATTAGTCGTCAGGTTAAGATATGAGCAGAGAAAGGAATTCGTCGCAGTGCGAGACGAAGAATAGAAACTCCAAGCAGTCTTCATCATTGAGCTTTCGCGCCCTTGGGTGGTGGGGTTTGGAGCTCAGTGCCAAACACTCGATCCCAGAAGCGACTTGTGACACCAAAGCCGTTTTCATAGTCGGCAAAGTGGTGCTCAAGGTGATACTTCTTGAGCGACTTATAGTAGGCGGGCAAGCTAGAAGACGCCACTGCATTAGACATGTGGACTGATAATTATAGGGAGTGAAAAACTCACTTGCGGTGGTGGAGGAAGTAATGTGTCATATCATAACAGATATATCCAAATACGCCACCACAGAAAACTGTGACCGCAGCGTACCAGTTATAGAAGAAGATTGTATGGGCCAGTTTCCAGAAGGGCGTGGCCAGAATCACGAACAAAGCTGGTGGCATCACAAGCCGGTATCTATCCATTGGCAAATAATGGTGGATTCCGTGCAGAAGGAAATGGAGGGTGATACCGACTCGGTTATCAGGGAGATATCTGAGGAAGGCCAAAATGTCAGGTGAAGTTAGAAGGGCAGGCATCAGTAGAGTACGTACCCGTCAATGTGAAAGAGGAATCTGTGCATGAGATATTCAATCAAGGTCCAAAGGAAAAGACCAAACAGCCAGTAGCAGGCTGCTGCAGGGACATTTCCCAGTCCAGCAAATCCAACAAAACTTCCGTAGGTGACTGGAGGAAGCCAGAGCAAAGGAACCACATACCACGCGGTCTTGCTCAGGGGCTCCAGGAAGTTCCCAAATAGGGGTGCCGACTCTCCTCCCTTATAGTGGCGCGGCCGGTGGATCTGCTGTAGATAGAACTCTTTGCTGAAGCCACTATTCCAGAGCTGAAGAAGCAACGGCTTGTTGAGGTCTAGAAACTTGAAAGTTTGATAATCCTTGGTGAAGTCTGTTTCAACGGACAGGTCCTCTTCGCGCGACATGCCTGTCGAAGTATACACTGGCCGCGAATCTTCTGCCCCCACTTCTGTAGCTGACCCGTTCGTATCTGCTCTCTTTCCGGTAGATTTGTTATCGAGAAACCCAACAAGAAGGTCCTCTAGAATTTCGTAAGCCACCTCAGAATGACTGTGAGAGGCCTCATCCCGCAAGATCTCCTTCACATCTTTACCGGCATATTCGAGAATTAAGTCGCCGCCTCCCGGATGATCATTGAGAAAGGATGTGACATCGTAAACCTTGGAACCCAAAGTCACATAGCAAGATTTGGCGTGGTTGTGGGATTCGACCTCGGCGGGTGTAAATGTTGGCAGAATCTTTCCGGGCATGATCGGATCTTTCGATGTTATTGAAATACCGCTGCGCGCTGCAGACACAGACTCGAGAAATATGGAATCGACTAGACCGACCGTGAGTACAGAGTCGCTAAGTTCAGGAATCTAAAACTTCAGATGGAACGGCGAAAATGTGAAAATAAATCGCGGAAAAAGGAGTGGCGTGAGCCTCGAAATAATATCAAGGCTTGCGGGTCCGATCGCTCCGGGATCCGTCGTACAATCGATGGGACCAAAACAGTCCGCCGTAGCACCAGTTACGACCGCGCTTTTGCAAAGCACAGCCCTCTTTTCTTCGGCTTTTCGCAGGTCCTTTGAGCCGAGCTGGGATGAGAGCTGAGTGATAAATTATCGTACGCAAAACCCAGAGTTGTTGACGAAAAACGAGGAGTAGCAATCATGTGGGTGAAACGTCAAAAGTTGATAGTTTGCTATACTCTTTTGGGACAGTGTGACCCCTGACCCACTTCAACATTGTATCCTTATTCTTAAGGCTTCCGACGTCCTTCAAGGCTTCAACATGTTCTCAAGCTGACAGTTGAAGGTTGTGAGCTCGTCTTACGGCGCCTGATATCTGTGTTTCTCAATGGAGCCCGAGTCGATATGGAAACAGGTGAGGTAAGTACAAAAATCCATAACGGTGACTTTTCATCGGCCGTTGATCAGACAACCTTGCCTATTGAAGGGACATGCGCCATACAAATATCGTAGTTAAGCTTCTTAGTTTAGTCAACAATGATTGCACCATGAAAGTCGGCCTCTACAAGCTAACCTTGAGAACCGATGGGCAGGAATAACATCAAAGGTTTTGGCAGCTGATGGCAGAATCCCTCCATCCCATAACCCTTTCTGGTGGCTGGCTGGCTGGCGGATAACATTCCCTCAGCAGACTGATATAGGATCAGGTTATGGCATGAGTGTTGGACTTTTTGCAAACTAGTCCACGGAATTCTTGTCCGAGGGTCCGAGTGATCCTGAGATGTCGAGGCTCTCAGGAGCTATGATGCATTCATGCTGCATATTTGGATGTGTCACGCCATAGCCACAACCCTTGCATACCAGTTCTCTGGACAATGTGGAGCACACCTTACCTACCAGGCACCGCGGTTACACCGTTGAGGAACCAGAAGAAGCCTCGTACTTGCGAACCCCATAGCATAAGAGGCAGCTCATTCTGCAAAGTATGCGCCTAAAACCTCGTTGGATGTGACTCTGGAGCTTTGACGTTGGATGTGGATAAAGTTTCAGAACTCCCGCTGTATATCTATTTCACCGGGACTTTTGTAAATTGATGTGTCTTATGATCTCGCCAGCCTCAAGACTAGACTGCTGTAGATAGCCTATTCTACTCCGTACAGTACTTCTCTCGCGCGCTGAGTCTGTTCGTACTGAAGCCAATCAATATTGGAGTCACGCGGTGCAGGCTATGTCACCACTATGAAACCGTGATTCAGCTGCAAAGTTACCTAGAGGCGAAAGGGAGCCGTTGGATGAGCAAGGACCCATAAATCTCCTCCTATCTTCAGGATTCAAGGTTCACACTGCTACTAACCTCAACTGTCAAGGACTCAAACTAGGTAGTCATGCCGTTTAGCCTCAAAAACTGGGTTCAAGACGTCAGATCCCGTGTGTAATTAATATTGATAAATCATTCGGAGTACTCCGTACCTACGCTGGATATGTATGTCAATCATCTCATAGATTCTTCGCCCCATATTCTTCCTCCCTCATTTCAGCAATAATTTATTGGATGATGTATGTTGCGGGACACATCCCTACGGTGTACCGAAAGAATACCCTAAATAAGTAAACGGTAGGTAGGTACTTTGAGTCGTGCGGCCCCTGAAATAATACCAAAAATTGGCCCAACAGGAGACTAGCTGAATAGCTACAGGGAAGTAAGTACCTTATTCTACCTTCAAGCAGCCAGGGCGAATAGCGCGTGATCTAGATATTGAATCGACCTGCAAGGTATGGACGATGAAAACCCAGTGTTTACTTTAGTTAATTACCACAGTGGTACGGGGAGTACTTAGTGCACAGCCCGTGGCGTCGCCGCGACTTAGGGTACCGCGGGTTACGGGCAACTTAAGCCAGCTCTGGCGAATGAGATGTGGAACTGGAGCGAGGCGTGATCTTCATCGTTTGAAATGGATATGTTGGATAATTGGAGCTAAGGAAGAAAGAGCAGCCGACAGTGGACAGTCAACCGTCGAAAAGGACGTCCTAAGAAAGGGACATGGTGGATCGCGATGGAGTCACTTCATGGACGTACTTGGACGTACTTGGTACGAGTTTCTCCGTATATTGCCCGTAGGATCCGCTCCAGTTTGAAGCGGAGCACTCCCTCAGCTCACATAAGGTTTGCTTGAATGTCTCTACCCGTCTCGCTGGGTTTATGCAAGTGCTGCTCGGAGACTTTGAGTTTGCTGGACAGATCTACATACGAAAAAACGAAGTACCGGGTCTCTCAATCGATAGATACCTTGATAAACGTAATTACAGAAAGTTCCCGCCAGCATCTGATCTTTTGTCGAGCTAACTGCCACAAAAAGTGGGGATGTGGCATTATTGGCCAACTGTCAATCCCTTTGGTCTCGACTAGTTCTTTGTCTAAGCCTCCAGTGGCCGGGTATCTATCTAATAATTTATCCTACCTAGTATCTATTGCCTATTGGTAGCTGGCTAGTGATGCGTTAGTAGCTTAGTAGTTAGTACATGTCTAGCTCGCCAAAGAAATGGGAGCTCCATTCATTATTATTATTGATTGACCCTTTTCCAGTCCTCACCCCCCCGGATACGATAGTTAAAAAGAAGCAAGATCCCCCATATTATACCCCTCCTCTCTTTGGCAACGGGATCACGTTTTATTACGATCAGTCGGCCCTTAAACATGGAATCACCTGCACCGTTCGAATCCTTCTCCTTTCGGGGCAACCGTATCATTGCCTACCTACAGACGCTAGCAAGGGCCAAGAAAGGTTTACCGCATGGTGTACCTGTCTGCGTCTCTCCTTCACATACCATCACCAACACCGAGTCTCTGCTGACTCTGGCTTCCTTGGTCGGCCCTCACGTTGCGATCTTCCAGGTTCATGCAGACATCATCGACGACTGGTCCGACGAGACGGTCCGCCAATTGACCTTGCTGGCGAAGAAACACGCCTTCTTGATCTGGGAAAGCGGCCGAATCCTCAATGCTACCGTCGACGTCGTTGGGAAAACACCAACCGAGACAAGAGAAGTGAGAAATGACTTGGTGGATTTGATACGGAAAAAATACACCAAAGGCGTGGTCAAAGCAGCCTCGTGGGCTGGCATTGCGACGGCCTGGGCCTCTGGTGTCGCTGTCGGGAACCAAGAAGCCGATATCTTGATCCCAACATTGAAAGCTGCCGCTCGAGAAGCGGTCGCTGACAGTGTGCGAACCATCCGGACAGAGATCACGGCTGTTAATGCTCCGACTGAGTCCTTGGTGAATGGACATGATGATTCTGAATTAAAGGAAGACACCATTGCTGACCAGCAATATCTGACGCTTGACTACGCTGTCGATGAGAGTGGTCTTGGCCTCACTCTTCGGAAATCCTCGACCATCTCTCTCACTCAAACTATTACTCAACATACGGAAGATTCTACGGAATCGCTTCTGGACTCGACACCTCAACTCATAACGCAGGATGGCATTCCGGAAACAAATCTCCAAAATCTGTCCAGCGGTGATGATCTGCCCCCTCCGCCTCTCCTTGCACGTGGTCTTGTGCTCTGTCTCCCGTCAATGACCGACACCTCATTCACGCCTGAATACAGACGGAGCTGTCTAGCTGCTGCTCGCGCCAACCAAGATTTCGTTCTAGGGTTCCTGTGCAGTGAGCCGTGGCACCTCATGTCCCAGAGGAGTGACATCTTCGACATCAACTCTCTCCAAGCGAACAGATATGAGATAGGCACTTCAGGTGAAACGCCAGCTCATCTTGCTATTTTCTCCATGATCTCTCACAAGAACGGCGTACTCAATGGCCGGGAAGAAAACGATGACGAGAGTGACGAGGAAATGAGTCCCACAACTCCCTTGGCTCCGGAGTTACCGTCGAGGGTCATGAGCCCAATTGCAACAAAGCTGCATGCTATTGTCGGGCAGGCGGTCAAATTACGTGATGCAACGGTCAAGCATGCAGTAGATGGCCTTACGGGCTCGGGGTCATTGAACGTACCCAAGCTCCTGCATATTCCCGTGGTATCATTACCTTGATACTAGCACAAGTATTATGTTCTTTTTTCCCTCGATCAGGTAGAGCCTGGCTCGGGATCCGGAATGCATCGTGATACATATTTCCAGACCGTTAACGACCAGAATTTTCAGTTGGCAGCAGGTGCGGCGTTTGAGGATTTCAGGGACAGCTTGTGTAATCGTACGAGCGAGAATTTGTCCATACCTGAGTATCGTTTGTTTATTTTTGGTGTTTCAGGCCTTTTTTACCGAACAGCTTGGTCTTTCTGCTCTTATTACCTGATTGTATCCTAGAACGTGGTGTCTACGCAGTTGAGCGCGATGTATCACGTGACTCATTGCCTAATGAGGCGAATTATCGACAGTGATTTCCACCTCAACTTTCCGTCTTGTTCTAAATGATTATACTCTTTGCATTTCTCTAGGGACAATTGTTTCATCAGAGTAATATAAATTTAGAAAGCAAGCATCTATCTGCTAAGAATTTATCTCTCTGGCTTTAGAGTGTTCTCAATCTATGCCAGATAGCAAACCACTGCTCTCCTAAAGAACATCGTTCGTCACCGAAAAACATGACAGAAGCCAGCAAGAACCCGGTTGCTCAGATATGCGCTTTAGAGGGTCTGTAATTCAGATGCGCCTTTCTCTTTTGTTGTATTTGCTATTTTTCTATAGACCCTTTCTGGGTCAAACATCAGCCGACATACTCGAGTATGAAGGCAGGACATAATCTTCTTGCCTCCTTTGATGGGCCTGGAGATCCAAGCCGAACACTGCCTCGACATACTGTGGCTGGGTTTGCTGCGGATGACCGGCAAGCAGCGAGTTCTTTTCCGACGGCGATCGACCATGAAGAAGGAGCAATCCGTCCTCTGAGACAAGCTCAGCAATATGCGAAATCCATCGGCAATCATGCCGATGTTATCATTGAATACACAGACGTTGAATCATCTGGTTCAAACTCATCTCAAGCTGATAAGCATTGCTGGCAAGTTGCCAGTCAAGACTTAATAGAAAATAGCCCATACTTTCGTGCTCTACTCGACCCCAACAAGTTCTCTGAGGGCCGGCAGTTCATGCAGCAAAGGGCGGGCCATAGTCAGAGAACGACGCATGAAGTAAAAGAAGAAGAGCACGATCAATCAGATGGCACCGGTGGAGCTTGCTTACAGCACAATCTGCCAACAATCAGCTTATCCCGTGATCGTTTCCTATCGAGGCTCGGGGCAGATGCCATTGAATTGTTCTTGAGAATCCTGTCTTACAGGTCTCTTGAAGATGATGAGAAGCAAGGATTTGACGCCGAGTTAAGAGTTCAACCGACCTCTCTTGTTGCCAGATTACTTGAAACAGGCGATGCATTGAATTCTCCGCACGTCGTGAAAGAGGCCTTGCAAAGATCAAAATATGCTTACGGGAAGGGCAAGATTTCCCTGTCAAAATTTGATACCTCGTTGCTGAAGATCAACGAGGATCGTATTCGTCAAAGCATATTCGTTGCCAGATTTTTGGACGATCCGCATGTGTTCCAAGTTTTAACGCATGCTCTGATTGTCGGGGGTTCTAGGTGTTGGATCCATGGCATTGAGAGTCATGTTCCTACTTCTCCCTGGGGATATCTTCCCGATGGTATAGAAGGTAAAGAAGATATCATCCCTGTCGCTCTGTGACAATCAACGCTAATATCCATAACAGAAGAACTTTACTACAGACGTCAATGCGTCCTCAACACCATCACAGACCTACAGGCGTTCTTCCTCCGCGCCTACGGTGCACTAGAAGAACCACACGAACCCAAACCAAGCAATATAACACCATCAGCAGCACAAACTACGGCCCAACAACGTCAATTTCAATGCCGCTGCGGATTCGGCAACTCCAATGCCTGCGACGCTTTCCATCTAGGCCAGATGATGCGTTTCTTCGCACTACGCACAAAGACAATCTTCATAGGATCAAGTCTGCTAGACCCAGACTTCACCCTCGATCCCGAAAGCGAAGACGTTAATGGCCAGGATCCCCCCGAACGGCCTCAGCCACTTTCCACCGCGGCCGGACCGCCATCCGACATCACGTCGATCATATCGTCCTTGAAACAGTGTCCAGACTATCAGCTGGATGCGAACCATACCGGCTGCGGCGTTCGTCGCCGCTTCGTGCCGCCTCTCGACTGCATTGAACGCTTCGTGGGTGACGGTCGAGGCTTACTGGGTGTCGATATACGGTCCTGGGATGAGAAGAAGTGGCCACTTGCGTCGGAATCCTGGGCCAATCGGGCTCGCCATAGAGCGTCGGTTGTTGACGTTCGCTTCTCGAAGATCAATGCTGTGCATGTTACGCCGTCGGGCCTGCTACGGCCGAGAAGCCAGGAAGAAAATGCGCGGTTACTCTTCACCGCGAGGAGAAGAAACTGGGAGGCTTGATCGTTGGCAGTCTGTGACGCATGTATAGCAGCGTTCTTGCACAGATTACTGTCGGCGACGTCATTCCTGAAATGACTGTCTCACGACATAATGTCGTTAGATCGACATGGGCTAGAAAGGTCCAATGATTACATTTTGCATCACCTTCACGCCCTGTGAAAATGATATTTCTTCTGAAAATAAGGCGCTCTTAGCTATGCTCATTGATCAATACTACTGATAGAGAGCAGACCACAGAAGGCATCATTTTGCTGGGAGGTATACATAGCAGAATGATAGCACAATGATGCTTTTCAGCCCACGAATGTGTATAATACAGTGCCTTGCGGCTGTCTTTGTATATGGCGGCTGTCAGCCTCTAAGTAATGTTGTCACACTATGACTTGACCAATAATGTTGCTGGATCTCTGCTCTCTGCCATTGAGTCCAGGATCATGCTCTAATATATCTATCCGTCTATCGCTCTATTCATGGCAGAAAAGAATGCAAGGATGTGGAAGCGATGCAAACAGAAAAGCAAAGAAACGGGCGATAGAAATGCAATGCTATGAAGTGAGAGTTGTCCCGGTGCGCCGCTTCCAAAGATTGATGATATGAAAATCCAAAGTTTTTCCATGCGCAGGTGCATGCACAAGAAAGATTGGTTAACCTGCTTTTGATAATGGTTGCTCCTTGCGCCATAATGCGTCTTTCTCCTGTTGGTCTCCAAGCCTGACATTTTCATATTGACGCACGTCCGTAAGCCTTTCCTTTTTCTTGCGTTTTACTTCAGGTGCTACTCTTTCCAAAATATCGGGTCTCCCCAGAAGCATCCCAAGTCAAAGTCGATGTTGTTTCCAGGAGGGAAGAAAGATCCTGTGATCTGACCTGTATCTGCATCGTATGGAAAAAGGTCGTCGAACGTATTGCGACTTGATACTGATTTATCAGTTTTCAGGAAGTCGAATGGATCCGACGAGTCCAATTCGAATGGGATCGGGCCAGGCAGAGGGGAGTTTGATTCATTCATGGGTGAGCATGCAATGGCATCTAGCTCAGTAGCTAGATTGTCAGCACTTGTTCTACCCACAGCTGTATCTTCCGCATCATCAAACTGAGCATCGGGTGTAGCGTCACGAGCAGTATCTCCTGCCGTGGGGAAATCTTCAATATCAACACCGACATGCGGTGCAAGACGCCTGAGGAATCCATCACAAAGTCGCCAGGCTCTTTCCGAGGCCTCATCAAAAGTCGACATAGCTGACAGCCACTCCAGAGCCTTTTTGGCCGCTTTGGAGACTATTGACGCTTTATCTGGGGCATGTTGAGCACGAAAAGTAAGCTCGAGAAGCAGGACAGTAGCCGCTTGCATCAGATAGTGTAGAATGCACCACCATGGTGACACTTTGTAAAGTAAAGTAGCGTCTGCGCTTTCAGGTAGGAGTGTCAGCATGTGGCAAGCCGACTCGACACACTCAGCTGCGGTCTTGGTACAGAAATCAAAAGTCTTTTCCCCTTGCGAACGAGTTGAGTCCAGGCGGCAAAGGCATGGCCTCGTGATACCGATTTTTGTGCTATAGAACAGAAGAGCAAGGCTCATCCTTTGGCTTGCAGGACACTGTGACGTTTGAGTCGATGTGAAATCGTAAGCGCTAGGCAGGTTCATAAACCACGAATCAATTTCAAGCATCAGGCTCTGGATTGTGAATTCTTTTCTTGGCCAAGGAGAATGCATCGCCTCGGGACCATATAGCTTGGCAGTCATCCTCTTGTTGATTGAAGTGAGCGTGGAGAGCTGAATGAAATATAATGACATGCACGGGGGGAGGCTCTTGAGGTACTCGACCATGCTACTTCCTGAAGCTTTCGTGTTGGCCGTTCCGTCGGTTGTTTCAGCATCCAAGGTAGTGCTCAGGTCGGATGCGCTTGGACAGACTGGGGGAATCCGGTCCAGCTGGTTCGAGTTGCCTCTTGATGTATCACCTATCATGCGCACCACCTCTTCTTTCTGAAAATCAGACTCATCGAACGGTACCGGTAAGGGAGTGGTACATGAGGTATCGACGATACACGACGGCCGTCCCGTCATCGCACTGAGCAGATGATCGAGGGTGACCACCAAACACGATATCTGATCTCCTTGGAAGTATCTGATGTACAGATTCCCACATTGCGTAGATGCAGTCCCAAAGCAAAGGCCCCGCGCATCGCGCTGCCAGACAGTTTCCATGCTCTGAAAGGATATAAAAGTTAGTATAATCGCATTCACCAGTAGATCGCTTCGGCCACGGGTAGGCGGCAAGGACATACCGATTGATGTGGCCAGAGGCCAGTAAATATAAAGATGCCAGTCCTTCAACTTGTAGCTGTTGGAGATCAGGATGACGAAGGAGCTCGTCCTCTAAGCTCAAACTCTTCGCTTTCGAAAAATATATGAGATCGTCATCCTCTCCACATTTCCACTCCGCATTGGTAATGTGGGCATATTTTGCACCAATGGCGAATATGAGATTCAGAATCGCCAGCCACTTCTTTCCTGGCTTTACTGGGGGTTGGTTGAAGAATACTTGGAATTGCGATAAGAATGTCGAGATGCCGATGATCGGAAAAGAAGGATGCACTGAATGTAGATATGCATTGAGAAGTTTGGTAGCAGTGTCTCTTGAAGGAACATCACTTGCATCGAGCGGCTCAATCGCTGGTAGGTCCAGATCATCGAGGTAGAAGTTTGACGAGGCAACTAACGGGTCGCTCTGGCCATCAGGTCGAGGGGTCAAGGACGGAGATGGCACGCCATTATCGTCGCCCGTATCAGAGGAATTGGGAGGCCAGAATTCACACTCCTGGTTGACTTCTTTACTCAACATTTGTAGCCAAGCAATCACGGAGCTTCTGCCCATGTACCCTGTTGCCCGGGCTGTCTCATCTCTGTTGAAATCCTCCTTGGTGTGGTCTATAACCTCGTTGGGGCCGACAGAGGATTGACGGGAGGGCGGATCAGACCCAGAGTTCCATGGGGGTTTCTGTTCTCCAATTGATGTGCCGGGTATGTCTGATTGTACGTTGAGTTCCAGTGGCATTTCCTGCCCTCGCTTAGCACTTTGAGGTGACTGAGAAGGGCGCACTCATACCGCTGCTAGGGCAATGCTCATCAGTCGCTCATCGGAAACCCCAAATCGACTACTCAGCTTTCTGATGACGTCTTCATATGCTTGAACCTTAGCTGACAGGCTCGCTAATTGCCTTTTGAAGGTTATCAAATATGTCTCATTGTAAAGGATGTCGTTCTAGGGCTCACCTTTTTGACTTTTCCCGTTTACCATCTGTATAGCAGCAGATGATCCCAGCCTCGCGGCAATTCCGGCATCCGGATTTATCTCCTGTACATTTTGTCTTTCTTTGCCTGCAAGATTCGCATGCCCGCCGTACATGACGGCGATGAAATCTACCAGGTGATGTGAAGGCAGATTCAGTTCCTTCGGTCAATCTTGGAATAGCCATCTTTCGACTGCCCAGTCTTTCCGATTCGTTTTCTGACAGCCGTGGGATTGAATTCTCCTGCATGAAGATAAGTCAGCTGATAGGTTATTTGATTGAAAGGGGGAAAACCTGCCACTCGAGGCAATTGAGGAAAGCCTTCTGCGTCACTAAAAGGCAACTTGAAAAGATTTGATTGATCTGTCCAAGGTTGAAACTGCAAGCCGCTCATTGTGATTCGCAAGGATTGGCGTGAACGTCTGAGGAGAGGATCACATTTCAGTAGCTGCGCTTTGATGGCAGTATATTTTGACAAGTACCTGTCATCAATATACTCTGAAGGAAGCTTCGATGGTGGTAGACCTTCAGGCCGAAAGCATTATGTCAGTTTTACCTAACAGAGTCGGTTAAGATCTCCCAGGACCGCCAGACATGTAGCAGCAGTGAGTCTTAGACAATTTCTTTGTCGGTGCTTCGAAGGATGAAAGGTAGATGGGCAGACAACAAGCATCAGTTGTCTTTTGGGAAAGGCATTGATCATGAGCAGCAAGAGAAGATCTTATCCAAATCACGTATCCCCCATATTCCGAGCATTAGACCGGAATTTAAGTGCGAGGTGGAGAACATCCCCGTACGCTGAAAAGTAGGGAATGTCCCTTATTATGGTTGTTGGAGCCAAATCTGGTAGATCTAGACCAGAGCACGAAAGTAAGTACAAGCACCCTGGAAATCCAATCAACATTTTGCTTGACCCCATCAGCCTGGACCGCAATGTGGCAACCATAAGGTAGAGACAAGAGTTGGATTCAGCATTGCCTCCTACGCCTCATACGATCAACGTTTGACTTCAAGCTATGTCTTCAGTGGGAGGAAGACTCCAGCTGCTCATCACGCATGTTGCCGCTCAGCAGACATCTAGGTCGTGGTTGCCACTTCTCTTTGCATGTAGGTATCCATCCATGCAAGTGTATCTGGATCCCCTGATAGCTGGCAAGTCTGGAACGTTCGCTGGACCAGCAGACTGCCCTCCCGCTTGCTTCTTTTGCCCCTGTCTATCCGTGGCCGCTGAAACACGTTAGTAAGCCGTCTATAGCATGGTAGATAGTGTCAAATGTTGATCTTCGATCGGCGATGGCCGAAAAGCTTGGCAGCGACTACGGTCGAGACGGAGTCTCGACGGGAATTTAACTCTCGCGATATAGAAGAGAGTGTATTGTTGTTAGACACTGGCCATGTCCCATCGAGAACTGGGGGTAGTTGCGTAGCTGTTGTGTTATGACATTGTCGCCCCCACCATGCTTGTCAACTTGACGTTGGAGAGTCATTGCGCGATGGTTTTGAGAAAATGGATTACATGACCCCTGGTTCCTGCCATGGGAGACTGTCCAATAATGAGCCCTTGAAAGTGTGATGACGGTCAACTGTCGGAAGGGATGTGAAAGAAACCCACAGGAAAGTCAAGATACGCAGGAGAGGGCGCATCACAAGGGCCACGCCTGGCACGACACTGGCTGTGTCAACTGGTGTGTCCATGTGTCCTTAAACACATTCCGTGGATCAATTGTCGCCAATTTGAGCCTGTTGCGCCAGGGCTTGCAGGAGTATGGTTGAACTCGAGAGAATTATAATACTGACGTCTGTCAAATGATCAAGCATCGACGACATTGTTCAACTGGACAAGGATCATTGTCAGAGATACGAAAGGCTGTCAGAAAGGTAGGAACCAACAAGCTATGATCTAAACACGTATGCCTTTTCTCCTGATAATGTTGACCGGAAGCAAGCAGTGCCGTGAAGCAGGCATTACTGACTTGGTAGTTTTAGCAAGTAGTGTGGAAGAAGCCCACGGCACACACTACTTCTTGTAGCCAAGCACCCCCGCGTCATTATGTAAGTTAGAGCTTTGGGAGTTCAAACGAGCAAGCTCCTGTTTTACTTGAATCTAATCTCGTTTTCAAGTTGTAATGTCATAGTATTGGGATAAATAGGTAAGTCGATGAAAAAAAAGGGTCCTGATAGAGAACAAAGAGAACGCGGTGATTCAAAGGAGATCCGAACGTCATTAGTAAGGTACTCTATACAATTCGGAATAAACGGTAATTATTCAATAACGTAGCCCTCAGCAATGCTTCTCACATCTTTTGAGAATCCTGTGCTCTCCCCTTCCATCTCGAGTAGGGAGACGTTGGTCACATCTACTTCGACGAAAGGACTGGCTTTGGAGAAGCGCACATTCATTGGGAAGAACTCATTTTCGTCCCCGTCGCCTGCGGATTCAAATTCAAAGCTTCCTGAAGCGTTGGTCTCGTCCACGGTACCGATGTTCCAGTCCAAACTATCCCCCGAGACCTCATAGACAGCGTCGAAGCTAGACACGGTAGGCTCTGTCGCACCAAAAGGTATGGAAACGACAACATCTCTCAGCGTATCCGAGCCCGTGAGTTCATACTCGATGGTCACAGTGGTTGAGTCGGGGCCCTTATTCACCCACACTGTGAACGTGATGGGGAGAATATCAGCATTTTCTGACCCCGAGCTAGCAACGCGCCAACGAAGGACGCCAATCGAGTTGTTTGCTGGGAAACGCTTGGTCAAGTCTTTCAACTGAATGGCTGAGGAGTTGGTGAAAACGGCCTTGTCAACGTTGGGATGGGTGCGGAATTGTGCGCCATGTGTGGGATTGGCCAGCAGATCCAGCTTGAGTTTCGTGAAAGATGGGTCGGTAATACGAAGCTGGAGGTCGCCCTTCACCTCGAACGACTTCAGGGCACCTTCGCGTGTAAGTTTGGCAGAAATTGTTTCGGCAATAGTGATATGAATAGGCTCTCTGTCGGCGGATAATGAGGCCCGAGCGGAGGGGACCATCTCGCCCGCCGGCGTCGAAACTTGGGGAGTTACCAATGGACTCGATTCCTCAACTTCTGGGCCCAGATCACCTCGAACTTTCTCGTAAATATCTGTGGTCTTGGATTTCTTGCCAAGTTGCATGCCTTTTCCGCGTGTGGGCAACGGTCTAAGGAAACGAGCTTGATTAGCAACGGTCTCTCAGAGATGAGATAAGGCTAATATGAGATCAAAGCATACTTCGCAAATGACTTCTTCTTCTCCGCCTCATAAGTATCGTATGTTTCGGGAGCAGCAGGACGTGATGGAGGAGTGTATACAGGATAGGATGGGGCCCTGGGTGCCATAGAACGGCCACTGCGAGCTGCCTCCTTTCGCTGCATCTCCAGCTGCTTCGCCTTTCTTTTGCGCTCCTCGGTGGCTTCGAGCTCTTTGTTCTGTTCATCACTATCAGCAAGCTGCTGCACACGAAAGCCACTGTGTTGTATACTCTTTCAATGATTTCCTGTATTCTCTCTTCGTGACTTTCCATTTCCAGGAATGTCTTGATCTGAGAAAGCGACAGATTCTCTCGGTATCCCAACGTCACGATTTCGTCGAACGCGCTAAGCAATTCGAAGGCATTGCGAACAATCTCCCGCTCGTCCAAGCTCTTGCAGATGCTTGTGGTCACTTGGGCGAAAAGATGAAGGCTGTCAATGTCTTGAAGGATGTTGGATTGGCGGTTCGTGATTAGGACGATGTATAGCTCGTCGAGAGGTTGGTAGACAAAGCGAACATTGTCCTGTTCAACAGTTGTATGCTGGGTTCCGGAATCTGCGAGCTTTGGAAAGGACGCGAGCAAGGCTTCAATCCTGGAGCGGGCGATCTCCCGGAATTGACGCGAGAGCACTGCCTTGCCCCCCCGAGTACATATTGATGCTGCGAGAACAACCTATTGGGCACTGCGGTCAGCGTAGATTTGGATACATGAGGAAAAGGTAAGCACACCATGGTTACCCGATTGTTGAGTATCAATGTCAAAACCGATGGTTGCTATGTAGAGGGAAGGGCTGCTTCTTCTGGGGGGTTGTTGTTTGGGATATCTGCCTCATTGAAGCCGGAGTCGCTTGCTGTTCTCTTCGTCCCCGTTGGTCCGTGCACCGCGCTACCCCCTCGCTTACCGCAGCACAAGAAGCTTCTCTGCTTGCGTCCTTCTATGGAATCCATCATCGTCGACCTCACTCTTTACCCTCCCTACTTCACTTGAGCGATACAAGCCAGCCATAATCAAGATTGGCTGAAGCTTTATTTTACGTATTTCTCATTTTGAAAAGAGAAGTGGCTTTCTGACGGCTCACTCAGCCTTCTCGCCCTCACGGACCATTAGGCGCCACCGAGAAAGTTTTGCGCGTACCAGTATTAGCAACGCGAGACCTTAATACACTCCAAACACCTATGCCATGACCACTGCATCGTCACTGGCATTTTCCAACATGGAAGTCCCTGGTCTTGATGACACGATGGAGATGGCTTCTCCATATCAGGGTCATGTGGATGATTTTGATATTGACCTCGATGTCATGGAAGACCACGCCTCAAATGCCGACAAGGATATGACTGCAGCCGACGATTACCCGGATACATTACAGGACGAGGATATAGACCAAGATGGACCGAGAGATGCCGATATGATGGATGACGTCGCCGAACCGACTATGGTCGACGCTGACGATCAATATCAGGAGGCGAGTCACAATGTAGAGATGCAATACGGGATAGAGGAGTCACATGAGGAAGAAATGCTGGAAGATGAATATGTTGATGATGCCGATGCTGCAGCCCCCGAATATCAGAAAGTCCAGGTTTGTGACAACACAGATAAACCAGACACAAAAGAAGGGGTGTCGGCGGAAAATCCCGTCGCTGGAGACTATGCTCAGGAGCCTGCGGTAGGGGCTCATCCTGAAGCGAAACCCGAGCATCACGACGAAACTGGTCATGAATCACAGGGAGCCCTCGATCAGCACAACGACAACGCCGATCAACCCCCTGATGCGCATCAGCCTGAAATCGCCCGAGGAGACATCATCAACAGCACTAACGAAACAGATCAAGTAGATTCCGCGTTAAACCCTCTTGATGCCGGGAAGACTGGTCCGGATCCAGATCATCCTGAGGGCGCTGATGATTATAATGAAGGCAGCGACGAGCACGCTTGCCAGATTTCAGAGCCTGTTGAGGAGCATGGTGCAGCAGGAGATGAAGGTACAGAAGAGCAAGCAGCACAGGAACTCAGCCTGCAAGGGCCTGAACAAGGGTCGGAGCATGAGCCTCATACGACGGGCCAGGTGACTCTGCATCCTGTGAAGGTCTATTATCAGGACAATGAGATTTCCCTATTTCCCCCGCACGAGGGTGATTCTTCGGAGACCTTTTTTCTCGAAGATGAAAGCCTTGCCTACGAACCCCTCGGGAAACTTTTCGAGTCTTGTCGCGAGGTCCTTTATGAGCATGTCGGAGAGAATGAATTTCTCGTGCTAGACATCGAGTCTTTGAATTTACAGCTCATGGAGGTGAGTGACCCACGCATATACCTGTTCTGGTAACGAGTGCTAATATTCTGATACAGGACTCCACACATGTCTCGAAGGTGACCTTACACCAGATTATCGATGTTTATCTGCGCCTCTGCCACAATGACGGAATCGATTCCCCAGAGCCGCTATATCTCACTTTGAGTACAAAGTTGACTATTCCAGCGGAAATCTCAGATCTGCTACTAGCTGCGAGCGAAGGAAAGGGGCTGTCCGAGATCAATTTGTGGGATGATTACCAGGAAGTTGATGAACAGCTCGGGGAGGTCTCCGAAGCTCATGACCAAGAAGGAGAAGCTCATGATCAAGAAGAAGGAGAAGCTCAGGGCCAAGAAGAAGAGCCCGTGTCACCAAATCGCCCAACGACCATCCAGGACGTTGATGCTCGCGAATTGCAGGCTGCATCAGATGAAGCTGAGTCTCACCATGATATACAGGACAATGGAGAGGCATCTCAAGCCCAAGAGCTCTTAGGCAACGACACGACTTCTTTGGCAACGCAGAGCTCTAGTGTTGCTCCCGCCACCAATGTCCAAGAGGACGAACTGAATGAAGAGGGAGAGGTGGAAGATGCCAATGATCCCAATGATCCCAATGATCCCGAGTTTGACAAGGATACCGCCGGTAACGAAGAGGCAGCTCATGAAGAATCATACGATTCCGAAGAGCAACAGACAGATACAACTGTTACTATGGCTCATCTGCCTGGAGCCGATATGAACGATGAGCTGGAAGACAAAGATAGCTCTGCCAGTCCAGTGCTTAATGACCAGACAGATCGTGACCTTGAGAATGAGCATTCTGAGATCGAGAACAGTGACGAGGAGAATCCCGAACGGAAAGCTCTTGTGGAGCTGGAAGTCCCTGATGGTCCTGGCGTTGGTGATGATGAGAGACAAGACAGTGGCTCCCTCAACCCTGTCGTCGAAGATTATCGCACAGAACAGCTGTTGGCGGGCCATGGTGGTTCTTCAATTGACGATGCAGTCGACAATGTTGAAGGACGTAGTCACGATCTGGAAGAGAGTTCCAGGGCTGGTGACGGCGACTATCTGCACAAGGATTCGGAATCAGTTCCGAATTCGCAGGTACCAGAGAAACAAGGACGAAATACTCCAGATCCTGCCGACGATGCGCTTGGTTTCGTAGAAGATCTGTTCGAGAGTCCTTCCAAAGATTCTAAGAACAAGGATGGAAATCTCGACGACACTAGTGAATTTGGCGAGGATCATGATGAGTTCGAGGACGATACTCCAGCCGAAATTCTCCATCAGCATGACGATGAGTTGCCGCTCGACGATGAAGAGTATATCGATTTGGGGTTTGCCGATGGTCCGGATACTGTCGACGAAAGCCCGGTCTCCGGCTTGAAATCTCTAGATAACGGAGCTCCGAAACGATCCCGCGACCCGGAAGACGAGTTTGATCTCGCCGAGAATCCCTCCCCCGACCTCAAACGCTCTCGATCCTCATGATACCCCTAGATGCTCCCATACTTCTACTTCATTCATTCCTGTCCCCGCCATCCCTGAGCTCATTCAAAAGCTCACGCTCCTATCTAACAAACATACTCATATCTAGCAAAACCAGTGGTTCGTTTCGCGATGGATGCCGATCACATATCGGCCATATACTCTGGTATTTCCATCCCATTTCAGTCTAGGGAATTGCCCGACAATGGAGAGTTCGACAGGCTATTGTAACAAGGTACGTAACACTCTGGTCTTACGCTTCTACTTGAGTACACCCACCGTCTCGAGTGTATTCCGAACTGCATTCTCCTGCTTCGAAGGCAAGCCAGGTTTGGCTGCCACGTCAGGTTTGTATGTGATATCATTCCTGCGTTTGAAGTGCATATTGTTTCTCGCATTTTGCTTTCGTGGCTTTTGGCATGCAAGATGATACCTTCGACTCATGGGTCACTCTTGGGGTCACTGTGCATGGGTTCCGCCATTGTGCACATGTCTACAACAGAGGACCTTTATTATTCTTTTCGATAGCATCTAGCTCGGCGTGATGGTGTTTCAGTGCGATGGCTTACTCCGTTTTTGCTATGCTGGACGGTACAAAATGATATGCTTAATTATTTCCATGTTCTATTCGGAATCTCATAATTGTCTTGCGCTCTGTTTTTTACTAGGCATAGTACCTAGAGATATGCCGGCGCCTAATGGAGTTTTCTTGATCTCTTTGCTCATGAATGGTGAATGGTGTTTGATGGTGGTCTTCTCCCGGTCGACAGCCGCAAGTAGTTGATAATGCGCTTTTGTCCTTGCATCTATGTCCTAAGGGGCTTACAAGGGGATGATATTGATGTCCCTTCAAGGTTGCCAGTACGCACTGAAAGATCTCCTCTGTAAGGGGATTATGGCAATAATTCCAATGAAAGATCCTGGACACCATTTTATAACCGAAGACCATGGAGAATGATCCCAAAGACGATCATGCCCATGGTGATTATAGTTATGCACCTCGGCACAGTGCACAGAGTGTTATTCTTAGCACTTTAGCGGTCATGTTAATTTCGCTACTTCAGGTCCTCCAAAGAAGCCCGTGGTTGAAACGCCGATCGCAGCCAGGGGAGGCCACGGGAAGGGCTCAACAGGATGAACGGCCTCTGAAACAGGCTGATGATTGGATAAATAGATAATGATGGCTTGAATAAAGACGGGACCTACTCCATATTTAGCTGATTTGATTAGTTACATAATTGTGCAGGGACCTAATGGGATAATCAATAATAAGTAATAATCTGAATAATCATACCGAAAGGACACCGTTGTCCTTTTCCAATGCGACAAGGTATGTTGGCTGTGCGGGAGTACAAACAGTCTTATATGAAGGTTCCTGGCCTTAGACTACGCAATTCTCGATCTATTCAAGCTTATCGAGTTCATGCATGTTGAGTAGTAGTACATATGCAGTGTGCTAGCAGTAGATAGGTATTATGATCTAGTTTGATACATAGTTAAAATTGTTCTCCAGCAATAATAATACCACTTTATTGACTGGCTTTTAGTGTAGGATGAAGTACCTTTTTCTAGGGTCATGCCGATCACATTGTTCATAATACCGAGACTTCTTGTACTCCGTAGTTGGACACTGTATGCAATTATCATCGACTTTGAATAGTTCTATTCTATTCTTTGATCTTGAGTGAGATTCAACCCTTGTGTACGGCACAGTTGTTTCGAATTTATTTTTGCCTCATATAACTCATTATTATTTCCGTTTTGCCTTTCGGCTTGCCTCTTACGCGTCAATCCCAAGCGCAGCCCCCCGGTTCCGTCTTTGGAGGAGAGGGAGGAACCCCACCGCACGAGCGCAGGCACCAAGCCAGAGAGATCTGGAACGCCAAACTGTAAGAAGTCAGTCTCAATCCAAGCTCTCTCTTCCATCGCAGGGAGTTCTCGACCATCTATCATCCCCAAAAATAAGCCTGCAGAGAAGAAATTTTGGGCTGGCTCAAATTTTCTGCTGCCTCTATCCTTTCGTTCGCTACTCTGCTGCGTGTTGTTCTGTTGATCCGCGGCTTCGTCTTCTGTCATTGTTGGCGCGTTCCTGATGCTTCAACCCTCCAGTGCTCTGTTGAACTCAACTTGAACTTTTCTCCAATTTCCTCTCGCATTGGGATTCTTAATTGAGGAGGAGCAATCAGCTCCTGCAAATTCGTTAGGATGCTTCCAGAGAAGTATGGTTTTACTCCGCGCGGCTTGCCGCCACTACCTGTCCATCAGGACAGTTCATCGCTAACAGGTTGATCCCTGGGATGCAGATATGTCGGCCTGCTCTTGGCCATTCTGTCAACAATGGCTATCGGTATGTAGTGTTCTCTTACCACGGTCTTTCACCTCATATTGACACATCTTCCAGGCACAAGTTTCGTTATCACAAAGAAGGTTCGTTCGCCTCGCCTGCCGCCCGCGGCAAACCGACCTCATCCCCGATTCGCCCGCCGATGACACCAACTGCCTCATAGAACGACATGACTGATTGATCGCATACAGGGGTTAATGCACGCTTCGGAAAGGCATGGATTTGAAGGAGAAGGCTTTTCATATCTCAAAAGCCCGATATGGTGGGGTGGAGTCACTACATGTACGAATGCGATTACGTCCAAAAGGGATAGGATGGAGAGCTGACGGAGACCTGCAGTGGCCATCGGGGAAGTTGCCAACTTCGCTGCGTATGCCTTTGCGCCCGCCATTCTCGTCACTCCGCTTGGTGCGCTTAGTGTGTTGATTGGGTAAGAAACACTGGGGTTGGGTTGAGTTTTCCTGCGCCTGGCTGACCTCCTCTCTCAAAGTGCTGTCCTTGGGTCCTATTTTCTGCATGAAAGACTTGGCATTTTGGGAAAAATGGGCTGCGCCTTGTGTCTGCTCGGCTCCGTTGTCATCGTTCTGCATGCGCCGCCGGATAAACCAGTCGAGACGGTTGATGAGATCCTCGATTATGCGATCCAGCCAGGTACGTCCCATGAACATCGTCCTTTTCCTTTCTCTCGACGTCTAGCTAGGTACAAAGGATTGACTCGTGTCACTTTGTTAGGGTTCCTTATCTATTGCCTTGCGGTTGCGATTTTCTCGACGGTCATGATCTACCGAGTGGCGCCAGTTTATGGAAAGAAGAACCCCTTAATCTTTATCTCTATCTGCTCAACAGTGGGCTCCGTCTCCGTCATGTCCGTCAAGGCCTTCGGAATCGCTCTGAAACTCACATTCAACGGAAACAACCAATTCACTCATGCATCAACATACGTCTTCTTGATCGTCACGGCTTTCTGCATCCTTACACAGTTGAACTACTTTAACAAGGCATTGAATCAGTTTTCAACCTCCATGTAAGCTCTTGCGACTCCATGAAGAAAAGCCCTGACGCTAATGGTGTTCATCAGTGTCAATCCTCTCTACTACGTTACATTTACAACCGCCACGTTATGCGCCTCCTTTATTCTCTTCAAGGGATTCAATACAAGTGATGCCGTCAACACCATCTCGTTGCTCTGCGGATTCCTCACAATCTTCTCCGGCGTATACCTTTTGAACCTCTCCCGGCATGATCCCGACGGACGACACATGCTTAATTCGAAATTGGATGACGACGGTGTGCCTACGGATGGCATTGCCAGCTTCCAGACCCGGCGATCTATGCAATCGCGCCGGAGCAATGAGCCACATCGTCGTTCATCTAGCTTTGCTTTCATGAATGGGCATGGAGACCGCGAAGGCCTCATGCATTCCTACGATGTCGAGAATCAGGCTTTCGGTCTGTCAGAGTTGACGGAGGAAAGCGACGGAGAACCGGGGCCGACCTATAAACGAAGCGATGATATTGATCGCACCACACAACTTCCCAATAAGCATGACGAGTGATAGAACGTTACGAATCACCATAGTTGTCTTCTTATCTTCTCCAACGGTCTTTACTTTCTTTACGAACAAAAAAGACACTTCTGTAACGCTTTCATTCCACTTGCGGTCTCATTATTTTCACAACTCGATTCATCCGTTATTTTTGCCGCAATCTGACTTGGTTTCATTACGGTCGCGGGATGCAACTGTACTTCTACTTTTCTACAAGCGCAGGATATACCAGGGTGAGGGTCAAGGGCTGCTTATGATTGATTTGGATGTTCTTTGGATACTCGTTTGGATAATTGCACCTTGGCTCGGCGAACAGCCCGCCTGGTCGCGTGCCAATACAAGAACTGTATATACGCACTTTTGTCGACTTTGGGATAGACTTGTATCGATGCCATAAGTATTGATTATTTTAAGAATCCGAACTCACGTACGCAATCATGGCTAGTTTGTTTACTTGATAGGGGAGCATGACACAATTGGCAAGTCGCTCGAGCGCCGGGTTTGCCTAGGTATGATGTAAGATTTCTCCCGCCGGGCAAAGGTGGGTTGGCTTGGGTACGCGCAAGGTCAGCTGTGCGATTCATACCACACGCCCAATGCGATTTTTTGTCACACAGCTCGTGTTGATGATGCAGACTCTTGTGACATACTGGTATACCTGTGAAACTCAGCTGTACACCTTGGGTTACGATATCAAGCGTTGCTCTTCTTGACCTACACAAGTCTGGGTTGTTACACTTGCTCCGCATCTCCACAGAGAATTCTATCCAGCGACATGCCTGGCTTGCTGCGCAAGTTGATCATTATCGCGGCTGTGGACGGTCTCATTCTTCAGCCGCATGGAAATGGAGGACGTAACAATGGCAATTACGAGCCGCAGTCTGTCCGGATTGACTACAAGACGAACAAGATCTCGCCCCTGTCGGCGCCGGCATCGGATCCCGCTGTGAGGAAAGATGCTGGACTGGAGGCTTATGGTCTAGTCGGTAAGTTAGTATTTTTGGCTACTATTAGTGATATTGCCCTCAGTCCCTGCAATTCTGAATATACCGAGCTTCTTCCCTCTGGCAAAAACTCGCTTGGGCACCGGCCGCTAACTGACCGTCTTAATTGAGGTCTTTTATCCGTTGCATCATACTCGTTTCTGATCTCGATAACGCAACGCCAGCAAGTGGCGCAGATACAAGGCAAACCAATATACTCCATAACCAATGTTGCAATCATTCCGCTCTCATCACAGGCGGATGCCAGTCGGGCAATCTCTCAGGCAAAGGAAACCCTTCTTCAGGGAGAGGCCGGTGTAGGCGAGACAGCTTCGGAAGGCAGCATCTCCGACAACGAGACGGATGGAGGAGAACCTGACATCAACAGTGAGCCATCATCTCCAACACAGGAGGACTCTTCCACCCGAGACCGCAGAGGAAGTATAGCCGAAGATGTGATCGGGAAGCGCGTCCGGTTCGGGCGATTCGCTGCGAGCTGGCTTTCGAGGAAGACACTGGGGCTCCCAGGGCTTAGAAATGTCGATCAGGACACGACGGAGAGACTTCTCGGGAATGAAAAGGACTTGGAAACCGAAGTGCAGCCTCCAATCGCGAAATTGGAAAAGTCAACTGCGGTCTCCGATGCGCCAGGCGCTGGCGCAGACTCGCCGTTGGAAAGTGGAAAGGAACCTTCTGACCCAACGGTCGAACTGCTGCCGAAGCTGCTGCGGTACACCAGACTTATATGTTCTTCAGAGAACTTCTTCTTTGCCTACGATTACGATTTAACAAGGTCTTTCGGCGCCCAGGAAGCGCGCAACGATCATATACCTATGCACAAAGTCGTTGATGAGTTGGTATGTGAAGCGCTTTCGTACTGAACATAATGAGACGGTTTAGCTGACCCTGGATGTCTACAGTATTTCTGGAACAGAAACTTGATGGATCCTTTCATCAAAGCAGACGCGCACAGTTTCATCTTACCACTTGTGCAGGGTTTCGTCGGCCAGCGAGAGTTCACTGTGTCAGCTAAAACAGAACAGCCGGATTCCAACGTCGCAGAGGAGCACACAGAAGGTCGAATGCTCGGTGAGAAAGACGAGGCACAGAGCGTCAAGGTTGATGCCGAAAAGCGGAATTTCCTATTGACTTTGATTTCGCGACGGTCGGTCAAGCGACCTGGGCTGCGATATCTTCGACGCGGCGTTGATGATGAAGGGAACACGGCAAACACCGTTGAAACGGAGCAGATCCTTTCAGTTCCTGAATGGGATCCCGGCCACAATGTCTATTCCTACCTACAAGTGCGCGGATCGATCCCTCTCTATTTCTCTCAATCGCCATATGCTTTCAAACCGGTTCCGGTGCTTCACCACTCGACGGAGACAAACCAACTTGCTTTTGACAGGCATTTCCGAAATCTCGCTCGCAGGTATGGCACACTCCAAGCGGTGTCTCTCATCGACAAGCAAGCCGGTGAACTGAAGCTTGGTAATGAATACGAGAAATATGCACGAGTATTGAACGAATCTGGCGGCATTGACGGTGTACCTCTCGGAATGGAGTGGTTTGACTTCCACAACGAGTGCCGCGGGATGAAGTTCGAGAACGTGAGCCGACTTGTGAAACGTTTGGAGTCCGTCCTGAACGAGTACGGCGATACAATTGTACGGAACGGTACGGTCACTCAAAGCCAGACGGGCATTGTACGCACCAACTGCATGGACTGTTTGGATCGTACCGGTGTTGCGCAATGTGCCTTTGGCCAGTGGGCCTTGGAACGCGAACTGAAGCTCGAGGGCATTGACATCGATTTGAGCCGCGACTCGTCTACCCAGTGGTTCAATACCCTCTGGGCAGATAATGGAGATGCGATCTCGAAGCAGTACTCCTCCACGGCAGCTTTGAAGGGAGACTACACACGAACTCGCAAGCGGGACTATCGAGGCACACTGAACGATCTCGGATTGACACTCTCTAGGTACTACAACAATATTGTCAACGATTACTTCTCACAAGCATGCATTGATTATCTTCTGGGAAATGTGTCAACTCGTATATTCGCAGAATTTGCCATGGAGATGCGAACCGCGGATCCCGGGATCTCCGTGCAGAAACTACGCCGGAGCGCGATCGATACGAGCTGCAAGATCGTGATCAGCGACCAGTCGGAAGAGTTCCTGGGAGGCTGGACTATGCTCACTCCTCGGCAGCCCAACACCCTACGGACTTTACCATTCGAGGAAGCGGTTCTGCTCCTGACTGACGCGGCTGTCTACAGTTGCCGCTTTGACTGGAATACTGACAAAGTAACCTCATTCGAGCGCATTGATTTACGCTCAATCTCGCGTCTGAATTACGGCACATATATTACATCGATCTTGACCGAATCACAAGCGAATGAACAAGGCAATGTTGGACTAGTCATCGAGTACCGCGAAGGTGGCGAGAACGCCTGGCGCGTCAACACTCGCTCTCTGAAGAGCGATGTCGACACCAAGGCCCAGAACAGCAATGCGCAAGCCAACGGCGAACGGGGCTTATATTCTTGGTTCCGAGGTAGCACACAGTCGACCACGCGATTCATTGCCTTCAAAGCACTTCCGCAATCCAATTCCATCGCACAAAACAATGCCGCAGGCAGCGGCACTGTGAGCGAAACTGACTGGGTGCGGTCTATCTGCGAAGAGATTGAGCGCGCGATGATGGCCGGCGAGGGACCGCGTCCCAGTGAGGAAGGAAAGCCTCCGTCTGTGATCGAGAACTCGGAGATTATCTCCCTGGAAGACGCCAAGAAACGTACAGGGATTCTGGAGCATCTGGTTTATGATATCAAGAAATTGGTCTGGGCGTAAGGATGGGATTATATGCAGTTAATAGTGAGGGCTCCTCGAATAAGGCCCAGGAATTCCGTCTTCAGGGACTCGCTGCTGCATTCAGCTGGTCGATACATGGGAAGTTCCTCTAGATATATATTGCAGGTGACGTATAGAATAATGTAAGGGAGGAGCACATCTTGCATAGCATTGCTTCCCATCTTTGTCAGATAGACCTGCTTCACACATCTAATAGATACAAATCTTGTGAGCTGACTCTGAGCCTGGCATACAACAGTGCAAAGTGTTGATATCATCCCAAGCCAAGGGCAAGATATAGGTAGAGTACTTGAAGTCACTCCTCGAGTACCTAAGGTAAGAATGGTAATACGGTCTTGAATATAAATTCAGCGTGTTACAATACCTTTCACTGCATGAATTACCACTCATGCTGTACCTTGAGAACCCGCACGAAATCCCCATTGATGATAGACCTTTTTCGTCACTATACTTCAAGATATGCATATTATCCTGCAAATTTTTTCTGTAGACTTCCTCTATACTGATAATGACCCGCATATTTAGTCTTCCTTTGGAATGTTGTGCTGCTGGCTGTACATCGGGGGATTGTTATCATTATTACCTTAAGTTGGTATCCGTATTTCAATTTCACTCCTACAGAGCTTTTTGCTGGCAGGGAATTTTTTTTTTCTCAGCCACCAGACAGGCTTTTGGTCTTCTATAAGACTTGTTCTATTTCATATATCCTTCATATCTGCTGATAATAATACAATATACGCCTTGCTTGATCTGCAGTAGCCCTACATCTGTAATACTTATTCTTTTCTCAGAAGAGGCGAAGAATCGCACGGGTTGGAGACCGCTTTCCCCCAAGTATCTAGTGGACGGCGGGGTTCGCTGTGCTACACTACTACCGCCAACTAACCTCTCCCTCCTCTGCCTCCCACATACTCTTTCTCTCGGGGCATTTTTGCCTTTCGTATCCGACGTTGTCTTTTTTTTTATTTTCCTTTTTTTAATTTTCTTCTCATATTGTTCGACAGAATGGAGTGGCAACCTCAGGATGAGCCATTGAGGCAGCTCGCCTGCTGTCTCAGGGACTCGTTACATCCTCACAATCGCGCAGCACAAAAGCAGGCCGAACAGGTAGGCTTTACACTTTTTTTCCGTTCCCCTGTCTTTCGCATCCGCGGTTTGCTTTCTTGCCTCGCATATACATTCCAGAGGGCTAGGTACATGTGACTGACAAAAACTTCTTTTTTTTTTTTCCGGTTGATAGATGCTTGTTCAAGCGACATCCTCGCCCGACTATGTCAATTATATCACCTACCTTTTTTGCACCCCGCAGATCCCTCCGGCCGTGGGCATGGATGACGACACTTACAATATGGTTCGTTTCGCCGCTGCGATGAACCTCAAGACGAAGATTCGGGTCGCATACAATACAATTCCTCAGCCCAGTTTAGCATACATCCGATCCGCGACCCTGGCCGGGCTGCGGGACGGCAACCTTCAGGTGCGGAACTCCGCCGGTAGCATCATCACGGAGCTGTTGCAACAGGCGGGGTTGTTGGCGTGGCCGGAGGTGCTACATGAACTCCTGGGTCTGGTGGAGAACGCTTCGGGGGACGTCCCGGTCCTGGCTCAGGAGGCCGCCATGTCCGCCCTCGCGAAGGTTTGCGAAGACAACCGCAAGGTCCTTGATCGGGATTACGAGGGGCAACGCCCTCTCGATGTGATTATTCCGAAGTTGATGGACTTCACATCCAGCGGGAGCCCCAGGGTTCGGTCTATGGCATTGAGCACGATCCACGTCTTCCTCCCCAGCAGACCGCAGGCGTTGATCGCCTCGTTGGATCTGTTCCTTTCGCAGTTGTTCCAGCTTGCCAGCGACACCGACACCGATGTGCGACGTATGGTGTGTCAGACTTTCGCGCAGTTGGTGGACTTTGCCCCGGAAAAGCTCGTCCCACACATGGAAGGACTGGTCAACTACATCATCATGCAGCAGAACAACGCGGAGGACCCCGAGCTCGCACTCGATGCGGCAGAGTTCTGGCTTGTTGCAGGCGAGCAGGCGAAGCTGCAACAGCCCTTGGCGCCACACATGCCCAAGATTGTTCCCGTGCTGCTGCGGAGCATGGTATACGATGAGGATGATGCGATTCGCCTATCGGGTGAAGGCGACGATGCTGAGCTCGAAGACCGTGAGGAAGACCTTAGACCCCAGTTCGCCAAATCGAAAGCCGCTCGTTTAGACCTCTCCAAGTCCGGAGCGCAGGCTAACGGCGACGCGGCCGCTGAGGAAGGTGACGATGACGACCTGAGCGAGGGTGAGATTGAGGACTCTGAGTTTGGCGATGACCCGGAGGACGAGTGGACTTTGAGAAAATGCTCTGCGGCTGCGCTGGATGTCTTTTCCAACGTTTATCACCAGCCCATCTTCGAGATCATCCTGCCCTATCTGAAAGAAACTCTCCGCCATGAGCAATGGCCGCAGCGTGAAGCCGCGGTCCTGACCCTCGGTGCGGTTGCAGACGGCTGTATGGATGCAGTCACGCCCCACCTTCCTGAGCTTGTCCCCTACTTGATCTCGCTTCTGAACGACCCCCAGCCAGTAGTACGGCAGATTACCTGCTGGTGTCTTGGACGGTACTCGGAATGGGCTTCGCACTTGGTTGACCCTTCAGAAAGGGCTCGTTTCTTCGAGCCTATGATGGAGGGTATCCTCCGCCGGATGCTGGACGGCAATAAGAAGGTGCAAGAGGCGGCCGCCTCTGCCTTTGCCAGCCTGGAGGAGAAGTCGGACGCCAACTTGATACCCTACTGTGAGCCGATTTTGAGACAGTTTGTGCAGTGCTTTGGAAAGTACAAGGATCGGAATATGTACATTCTGTATGATTGTGTTCAGACGCTTGCTGAATGTGTGATGGGAGAGCTGGCGAAACCGCACCTGGTGGATATCCTGATGCCTGCATTGATTGATCGGTACAACAAGGTGACGGACCAGTCTCGGGAACTTTTCCCTTTGCTCGAGTGCCTGGGATACATTGCTGCGGCGTACGGCGACGCCTTTGCTCCGTTTGCGCCTCCTCTGTTCCAACGGTGCACAAAGATCATCTACGAGAACCTGCAGGAATACATTGCGTCTGTCAATAACCAGGCCATTGATGAGCCCGACAAGGATTTCTTGGTGACCAGCCTGGATCTCCTCAGTGCGATCATACAAGCCATCGATCCCCAGAAGAGCGGCGAACTGGTTGCCAGCTCGCAACCCCGCTTCTTTGACTTGCTCTGCTTCTGCATGGAGGACCCGAATTACGAGGTCCGGCAGTCGTCGTACGCATTACTCGGTGACTGCGCCATCAATATCTTCCCTCAGCTTGAGCCATACATCCCCAACATCATGCCTACCTTGATCAAGCAGCTCGACCTGGACTTGATCCGAGATGACGACCGACACACCGGGTTCAGCGTGCTGAACAATGCCTGTTGGTCGTGCGGTGAAATCGCCGTCATCGAGAAAGCCAATCTGGCACCGTATGCCGACAAGCTGTACCAGGGACTGTCTACCATCATTAACAATGAGGAGATTATCGACTCGGTGAATGAGAATGCCGCGATGGCTCTCGGAAGGTTGGGCTTCTGCTGCTCCGATCAACTTGCCTCGCACCTGGCCGAGTACGCTGGCTCGTTCCTGAAGTCGATGAACAAGATTGAGTTCACGCGCGAAAAGGCATCCGCATTCCTCGGTTTCAACAATGTTGTGATGAAGAACCCGCAGGCTCTGGAGTCTTGTCTGGGCGAGTACTTCCAGGCCATTGCCACCTTCCCCGCCAAGTCACTTCATCAAGAGGACTACCGTGATATCCAGAGCTCGTTCCAGCAGGTTCGTTTTACTTTTATCCTCTGTTCGATGCCTGTTGCTAATCAAGAGCAGGTCCTGCAAGGCTATAAAAATATGATACCCGACTTCGATTCGTTCCTCACCCAGCTTCCGCCGCACGTGGTCCAGAAACTCCGTTCTGTGTACCAGATTTAGAGTCGGCAGTTGTCTTACGATTTCGTCTGAAAAACCATTCTTTTCCTTCTGATGGGGAACCGGCGCAATTCAGAAATGCATTACATTCTTCTTTCCTCCCTTTCCTTAATGATTGATGCATTCTGAGTGTGGCGAGTGTTTCTGTTCAATTCATTAGGGCGGAGTGAGCCTTTGATTTGTTTATGTTTGCTTCATATGGGCGTGTTTTCTGTCTAATTTAATCGTGCTTTTGTCCTTCTCTTCTACGCACATGTTGTGATATTTGGGTCTGCATAGAGTGTTGATCTGATGGGCAGTGACAGTACTACTGCAATGAAAAGTGGCAAACATCGGATGTTCTCTTGATCATGAGTCTGGGGAAGCAAAAGCAGTATAATGCAGAAGGGTATATACCACGAAAGAGAAGGCAAGATGGGGCGAGAGGACTCTGGATGGATGGGCGAGGATTTTGTACCATTTGTCGATCTGTTATGAAATTTATGAGATAGCTAAGGTAGCTAGGAAGATATGATAGACTAGGTAGCGATTGATTATTCTTGATGGCGATATCCCAGGCAGTGACGGCAGCATACTCTCCAGGAAGTGTTCTCTTTGACACCGATAGACATAATCCATGACGACTGTGACAGAGATCTATCGTTTTCAACAGGAACACTACTATCATCAAGCTGGACATGAGTACGAACTCCGAGATGGGTTAAGGTATTCGATGTCCCTGACCTTTCGCAGGGCAACATATAAGAGACCCTCCGGGTTGGCGAAAGGTGTCCATCCCAAAGAAGTAACAACACACTGTCCTGTCACTCTTCACCGGAAGCCAAAATCCATTCTAACTTCCAGCCCGGCATCAAACACAACCTTGATCTCGGACATCTATTTTTAACAGTTTCCCAGCCTACTGGCTGCATGCAAGTATACTTCATACTTGTATTCTATTAGCTGCTTCAGACTCCCGCATCATATCTTCACCGTCCAAATCCATAGGAAAAATGGTGTATCTAACTGTGTACTCCGCGGAGTACAAACGAGCGGAGACGAGATGAAGATCAACGCCGCTACTAGATGATCCAAAGCCTAGATTCGAGGGGGGAGATAAGTATAGAAGCAATCGCCTCTTGGCATGAGCACTGATCACCAGCTGTTCATCAGTGCAAGTCCAAGTGCGAGTGGGAGTGCAGACTCGCATCGCGAAATAAGGCCTGAATGGGAAGGAGGTTATCATTACGACTTCGCTACTACTGTATTCTCCCACCTTCGTGTTATCCATGAGGATTGAATATAATGAATCTATAAGTTGATACGGGGAGGGCTTCTGGGCAATTTCCGGGGTTGCCCCGGTGCGTTGATAGATGTCTCATGTTCCAAGGCTAGGCTGTAGAAGTCAATATGCAAGCATGATAGGGTGTCCTCGGTAGATAATATCCATGTTCTATCTCGCCAATGGAGAACAGGGCTCGCATTTTGACACCCATCTAGGTAAGACTGAAGAACCGACCCTCGGGGCAAGGCTATCTATCGCAGACAATGACAATCTGGTCTAATTGCATGCACACTATCGAGACTAGGGACTAGAGACTAGAGACTAGAGACTAGAGACTAGAGACTAGACTAGAGACTAGAGACTAGAGACTAGAGACTAGAGACTACCGGGACTAGACAGGGGGTTTGGGTTTAGCCTTAGGACAATAATGGCCACGGATCACTGACCACGGGCACTGACACTGGCATTGACGAGCGAGTTTCCCAAGTGAGCTGGAGCTAGCTGTGGGGGCTGTGAATTATTATTATTATTATTGTACTCGGTACAGTGAACTTCAAACTGCATAGCATGTCAACTTTATAATCTGTCTGCAGTGTCATTGGTGGGAGAGTTGCTTCGTGGAGAGTACAGTTTCGGGTATGGTGCTCGCTGCTGGCGGCTTGGCTTTGAGGCTCTTGTCTGCCTTTGTCCTCTGTCTCTGTCTCTGTCTACTGCTCTCTTGAAGGTCATGTACTCACAGTTACGGAGTATACGGAGTAGAGTCCTGGATAAGTACAGACGAGAGTGATGCGAGTACTCAGAGTAATCTGTACGCAAAAGGCAATTGATGAGACGCTTCTGATAGGACGACGACAAGTCTTGGTAAATATCGCTGGCTGGGAGCAATCGGCTGTATTATTAATCACTCCTCCGTGCAGATTTCGCTTTGGTGGTTAGTATGGTTGATAGCTTGATTTCGGTTGGCTTCGTCCTGGAAAGTTAACCCTGAAGTGGGCCTGATGGCGGTCGGTATGGATTACACAAGAAGGCTGTGAGTCACGTAGCGCATCATAGACATTGATCCGTTCGTTCTAGCCTGGTTGATCAGGCACGTTAGTTTAGTCGGCCTAAGAATCCTACCATTAAGTTCTGACATGGCCATTTGCGGCCTAAGCGGAAAAGGGTGATTATTGCCCTCACAGACTGCATGTCGGGGCGAGCTCTGACAAGTGACAAGGGGTTATTCTCGTCTCTAGAGAAGGATTGTGATTGAAACGGAGGCAGCAATCACATCCTTGTCTCCATGGCCTCGGACAGGAACGCATGGCTACAAGTATCTGTCCTGCACTCTGCAGGCTGCTTCACCCTGTCAGCCCACATGGCATCCAGGTAAGGGCGGGGCGTCCATGTGTGCCCTTTGCCCGTTTGGGTGCACTGCATCCTACATACAGAGCACACCCTTGACATACCCTGATCATTAATAAAGCAGTCCTTGAACTGCTACGTTTTTCATAGAAAGCTGATTAATTTCCACACTTTTCGCTTCCCACAAGGTGATCGACCTCCTGTACGCATAATCTCGCTTAGATGTCATTAAAGTGAAAAAAACAATGGTACCAAATCCCAGACAAAGAAGAGCAGCCGATTTAAAGTTGCGCCGGACTCGAAAAAAGAATTAAGTTGACAGACCCAAACAAGCGGTGATCTAGACCAGCGCTAACCGGATTAGGTTCCATCTCGCGAGAAGCGAAGAACATGGACCGGGGTGTCAGAGCAGGCTGGCTTCCCATTGGTCCAAGGCAGAAAGCCCCGTCAGGCTGGATTCCGTCGAAGTTGATCGAGGTGGGCCCCGACGGGAATCTGAGTGGGCAGCGACAATCGGACGCGGAGAGCGACGTCTTAATTATGATTGGGTGTTGAAATCGGCAACGTCCGCCGATGCTAAATTTGGTTAGGGAGGGGTTATCGGAGGCAAGGGTCTGCCTGACCCACCTCCACTCTTCAACAAAGATTGTCCACTTGGACTTCTAGTTCTGGAGGGGTGAAATCTCTGTGAATCACACTGACAAGGTTACAAGTCTTTGCCAAGGCTCAGCTCTGGAGCTCAGGCCATACAAGCAAGTAGGCATCATCGTCTTATCAATCTCTTAAGTGACTGTTGCCTGCTCTTGAACGTCAGCCTTCCCTAAGAGACAGATGGTGATGCCTGCCCAGGCAGGATCCTGTCATGGGCAACAGCCACATGAAATCATCGATTACTGATCGAGCAGGGATTATCCCTTTGGTACGAAAACGTGGTGATGCTCTGTATTACTGTGCATGAGAAGACACATGGAGTTGTGGGTGGGGAAATACCTAGTAGAGCATGGACAGGACTCCCTAGTCACAGTACATATGCAGGGGGTCTACTTCGTACTGAATGAAAACGACTCGAATAGGCGAAACAATCGACAGGATGATCAGCTGATGCAATGACACTGATAATCCATGTCGCCGACTACAGCACTTTGAGTCTCGACGGTTGCTTGATAATCTGCTCCAGATAGTTGATCTTTCAAGACTACCAGCAAGAAACACAATTATTAAAGCTATCGACTTATGAGGCTCCTCATTGGGCAACGAGTTCTGCGCCTTCCCCATGACCATGGTCCCGGCCCGCGACCCCGAATAGCTCTGATAGTCTAGGATAGCCTCTGCAGTTACAACCCTGACCTAGTCATGTAGGTACCTGTAAGCAGTGGCTATTTCGTTCTGAAACGCCCTTCCTTGGCCGTTCTTTTCATCCTTCGAAAGCCTTTTTAATCCTTCTGCGAACACCACCAAAATGCCACTAAACCACCGAAATTCGAGGTAATACTCTTGTATATTGCGGAAGACTCCCCGTCTCGATTGGCCGTGGGTCGAAGCCGCCGGCCAGATGTTTCATCCGACAGCCTGGGAATTTCTTGTCCCACACAAGGCGTGACTTGGTCTTGGCGTCTGCGTCTCAAGGCTGAAACTGTGTGACATTCCAGCCAGAGTCCAGTGACTACTCACATTATTCTGTGGAGTACAATGGAGCACGGTATATCCTGTTGTCCTCTTCGACTATTCAGCCTCATGCACATCTGCGTTGACCTGCAATGTAGAGTTCTTTTTTGTTCCATGTTAGTCTGATTCTCTAAATGCAAACATACAAAGTACGTATTATTTGCCTGGGCCCCAGAAGAGGCTGACTAACATAGACCCCACTCGTGGCCTTCACTGGTTTGCTCAAAACTCAGCCGCAAATGACCCAGGTTGCTGGGATAGCTCAGGCACGAGCTGCACACCACAGTGTTCTTCAACCTTTCCTTAGCTAGAAGAAGTGTTTCCAGTAATAGCAGCAAACTTTGAGGACTGCAGAGCTCCCATCTCCGCCTGCGAATGCTAAATAGATTGTTTGTAGCCAGGCCGGTGCTAAAGAAGCCTGTTCCTCTCGAACTAGCGTCATGATGCCTTAACTGGTTAGTAGCATACTTTAGAGTGTCACAGCCTCAGCCTAGCTCGGTTTAGTGGATGCAGAGCTGGACAAGATTGGTTGGCCCACGCAGTGCCTTTGACGGTTTTTAGCCTTACAGGGTTTAGTGATCTGACCATCACTTGTCGATGTAATTTCTCTTGTTCGATTGTTCTTTGCCATGCCTGGTACTGTGGGTTATTTTGACGGTTTTTGCCCTGAATAGTAGGTACTACTGCTGCGTGCAGCTTGACAGTCGATGTATCATTACTTTACCTTGACGGCAGCAGTGTTGATTCGATAGATATTTTTGACAACATCGAACATCCCGCAGGGTCGGAAGCTGACCTGTACGTCACTTGAGATGTGGAGCCAACGTGTTTTCTCGGCTTGAAGCGGCAGTTTCGTTCTGCCAGTTAAAGGGGCACAGCGGGCCCAACTTCAGCACCGACGACCGAGAACGAGACAGAGTCTATTGATATCCATCCGAGCAAGTTTTAAGCTTACTATTTTTTCAAAGTTTGAAGGTTAATTGCACTTGAGAGTTGAGATCTTCGTAAGCGGTTAAGGATCTGAATTCGTAGTAGATAGTTAGCACAATAGCATGAGCTAGCCTAGGCCATCAGTTCATCATCAGCAAAATCAACTGGAAGTCTAATTGTGATGGACACTCAAGATTGGATCAAACCAATCAAGAGTCGACATAAGCGGTGTTAGCCTGTCAACCGTCCGCTTCCAGCAATACCTTGGCATTAAACTTAGACTCAATTTGGATACAATGAACGAGAAACAGTCATTTTAAACTGCCTCCTCCGCTCATCGTCCACGCAGCCGAATCGGCGGCAGGCGCCTACCCGAGACAAGAAAAGGGGTAGTCGATTAGTGTTTCTGTGGAGCGAGTGTGATCTTCATCCTGCTCGCTTAACGGTCAATTCCTTGAAGTCGGACTGCCAGGGTAATATATTATATTCAATACGGCGGACTCGGCAAGAGTAGTTGCCAGCATTGCGGTGCCACTCCTGAGTCCTGTAAGGTTGTTCTCGAAGTGACGAATGACGAGGAAAATCTGGGTGAGCTGTCAGTCAGAATCTCGCTGCTCACCTAGCTAGATCCTATGCTAACCACATCCAGTTAGTCAGGAAATAGTACCATGGTCCGTGGAGGGTTTCCCCCAGCCAATGTCTGTCTCTCTCCCAAAATCCAGAATGGGCAAGTTCTTCAATAAATAATGGAGAACTATTCCGTGATTGTCACAGATGCTCCAGATTCGACCAAATTGGGCGTTTTCCTGGATCAAGAAGGATCTAGAGATCCGGCAGACCCTGTCCGGACTCCGACAAAACATGGTAGGTGTCAAATTTAAGCAGTCGGCGCCCAAGTCCCCGAAAACGGCGATATGATTGATACTTGTCGTTTGGAATGTGATTTCTTTTTCTTTCGCCCCTTTTCTTGAATCATTGTAGACAAGGATGCAACTCATTTTGCTCAAGGGATAAACTGACCACAGCATGACGAAATGATAGTCAGGCACTCTATAGTACTGTAACCTTGACATTTACGCCCTACACCTTACCCGTTCTGCTCGCCGACAGTCCGTGGTGGATAGTGGAGATAAACACATTCTGCAGTGTCCATCATATTTTCGGGCCTCGGTCTCACAAAAAAAAGCGACAGGCTGTCTACAGCAAGTCCAGACGAAACTTTATCATGGCCTGTCAAGTTAGACGGCCTTAGAACATCTTCCGGAGCCCCCAAATCCATAAACAGTAAAGTAATTATTGGTAGTGATGATGGTGGTGATTCTGCCATGTGGTGCAACCGGCTGGAGGGGGAAGAAAAAAGATGATTCGATGCTTCAGGCCTAATGGAATGCTGGACGGGGCCAGGTGCAAGCTACCCAGAATAACCCCTCTTCCAGCTGAACTCCAGGTGCTATTAGAGTCCATTCTGTACCCTTGAACGTATTTTTGTGTCCAGCCGTAGATTTTCTTTTTTTTTTTTTCTTTATTATTATTTTTATTATCTCTTCTCACGTCTATTTTATTCTTAGCCCTTACATATGTAAACTGATACTGGATCGTCTAGACAAAGGAATTGCTTCGGATCATCTTCCCACGCAGGAGACACTCTAGCATCATCTCGTCTGTCCAACTACCATTCTCCCTGACAAAGTACATACCAGATTTGATCATTACTGGTTACACCTGCAGTAGTATCCAGAGATGCTGCATGCTCTTCCGTAGTCTGTCTGTAAGCCTGTAAGTGAAACCTGTATGATGAAGGTTGCTCATCTTCTGGGACCCCACATCGACGTCCTGAACCTTTTACTCTTTTCATCTTGGTGGCAGAGTGGTTCCATGTATCTACGATCTCTCCGACTGGACTCCATACATTAATCCCAAACGATCAGCATCTGACCGGTCCTCCGCCGTGGCGTTCGAGCATCTCGGCGTGCCAATCTTCAAGCAGTGGGCTAGTCTTGATCTATCTAGTTTCCCTATTTTCATGATGATGGTCCCTTCATTTTTGGATTATTTTATTTTAATTTTATTATTATTATTATTATAATAATTATTATTATTACGATCTCGTCTATTTTACTAATTCACTGCCTATCGAGGTAGCTACTTTATTCTGATTTTAATAGTAGTTTGTTTTCTTTTTCCTGTCGTGGATTTTTCTTTTCCACACGATCGTCCACTCTCTTCCTAAAGTGCCCACTGCTCAACGGTTGAGAAAGGGAGAAGAGAAGTGACTAAAAAGCCGGTGGCTGCATTTCAAAGGCTTCCTGATTTCTGACTGACTGATTTAATCCTCCGTTGCTCCTGTTCCTGTCACTCTCGCTTGATCATCTCCTCCAGTATCCATCCTCCTTACTCCATACTGGTTCAAAACGCGAACCCGACCCCAAGGGTGTTGCCGTTTTCTCGTATTCTCCACGTGCATCTGCTCTATATCTTCATTCCTCCACCTGGGGCTTGCGGCTCGAGGTTATTTTTGGAGTCTTCTCATTTAACCTTGTGCCGGATCGACTATATACTTCCCCTCCGTCGTTTCATCCGGCTTTATTCTCGTCCTTGCTCCAAGCGTCCGACGCCCCAACGCCAGAGCAAGAAGGCAAACTTACTTATACTTTGTCCATTGTCCATCCCACTTATATTTCTTCTGTTTCACTTGCCAAAGATCTTGCCCACTGTACATCATCCTCACCTGGCTGTCGTTGGTAGCCTTCTTCCTAGGACATCATCCTCAAGCTCAACATCTATAATCGCCTCCCCAATTCTCACCAGACACAATGGCCGGTCCTGGTGGTGGTCCTCCTCGCAAGAGCCATACCAAGTCAAGGAATGGCTGCGCTACTTGCAAGAGACGACATATCAGATGCGATGAGACCTTCCCACAATGGTAACGTACGCCGGCTACTGTGTACGCTGTCCGTTGCTAATTCCTGAGTAGTCGAAACTGCACCAAGCACAATTGCCGTTGCGACTACATGGATGTTGCTCTTGCACGCGAGCAATCTAACAAGGCCCGCAAAGCCCCCGACCTGCTCATGTCGCCTGAGATCGAGATGGAGATTGAGAACTGGCACGTCACAGGGGTGCCTCCCTTCCCAGAACTGATGCACTACCCTCGAAATGCATGGTACAAATTGTTCCGGTCAGACTTGCGCTTGATTCATCATATCATCGGACTGTCCATCGATCTTCATCGCCGGGGTTTCGGAGAGTGTACGATTTGGGCTCAGAAGATGCCACTGTAAGGTCTCCTTGATGAGAATGAGCAGGAGCGTTTCTAACGATCTTCTTAAGTTTTCTGTCCCTTGCTCTGTCCAACGACTTCGTGATGAGCTCGATCCTGACCCTGTCGGCTTCCCACCTGGCTTGGATCACACGGAATCAGGAGACCAAGCAGCTGGCATATCATCATCGCGGTATCGCAATCAAGGGTCTGCACAAGGCCATTGGTACATTCTCAAAGGAGAACTGCGAGGCCATTCTAGCTTCATCTATGTTGCTCTCCTGGCAAGCATCTGATTGGCAAACATGGGCATCTTTACAGCAAGGCCTTACTACAGTGAGTTGTCATACTGCCGACGTATATAACGAAAACTAATTCGAACGAGGTCTTGAATGCGATGCACCCCATCTGGAAGCATGAGTCCGAATTAGCCGTGCTTCTCGAGAACCAGAGGTATCTGGGATGCACAAACTCGCCAGTTATGACAGGATACCGCTTCGAGGATGCCGACCTGGCCAGCCTCGACCAGACTATTGTGGCCCTCCAGAGTGTACAGAAGCGGGTCGTTCACAACCACGAGTACTACACTCGGATTGGAGAGCTGCTCGACTTTGTGCGCAACTTCCAGATGGATCTTCTGTCGCAAACACCCGAGCAAGCATTCGAGCGTGTTCAACCGCTACGCAGATGGCTGTTCTGGCTCCCCGCCGCCATGCTTCGCGGTGGTGATGCAGATACTGGCGCTCTGGCTATTCTTGCACAGTTTTACGCAGTTGGAGTCGCCTTGGATAGCTTATTTCCTGATATGGGAGGTGCCTACCTGGGCCCGCTGTCAGTCGGACCTGTGGAGGAGATTTACCGGATCGTCGTGACGAGGAGCACATCAGATCCCTTCAGTCCTGAACTACAACTTGCCATGAGTCTCATGGACCTGCCCCGGCACATCGTTGCTAGGTACAAGAGCCGTCTTCAATGGTCACCACGACATTCCCTCGATCACTGCTCTCCCACGCCCCCCAGCCCATATCGGAACTACCACGACTACCGCCTCGCATCTTCATCCTCACCCTCTGCGACCTCGGCCACCTATGCACCTTATACCCCTCCTCTCGAATCTCCTCTCCATTCCCCTCCTGCGGTGACGATCGCGAGCTCGCCCTTCGATGCTGCAGGAGCCTACGTGACGGCTCCGATGTCACATCCTCTCTACCCCCCATCTCCTCGTCTCCTTTCCGAGCCCAGCTCGCTTCAGCATTCACCTGCTTTTGCCCCGCCTTATCTCGAGAACATGCTCTGCGGAGAGATGTCGCGGGCGGATGGAACCCTCGATCTCAGCATCGGACTCTACGACGATGCTCATTCGATGCAAATTGCCGGGCTGACCGCTACGACGGAGGCCTGGAACGGAACCATCTGCACCTGATCGCTTTTTTACTTTCACTTCTCAAATCCTCTTCTACACTTTTTTTTCGCGGGCCGACTAACGAAAACGCATTTGATTGAGCATGGGCGAATAGAAGGCTACTTTTCTATTTTTGTACACTTTTGGATTTATGGCCGCTTTCTTTCTCTTCAGTCCTGGGATGGACCATTTTGTCGCGATCTGATTTGGCTTGCATATTTGTTTGAGTTTCACATACCCACATTCGCTACGAATGATTTGTTTGATTTGCAGGACTACTTTATCCAGCATCGAGGAGGAAAATGCGGGGAACGAGGATGAAGCAAGGAATGGATGGATTTGATACCAAGATAGCAATATACCCTACTCTCGTTTGACCTTATTGGACATTGAATACATTGTGTTATAAAAATAGGATTGAATGTATGATACAGCGGAGTAAGTAGCACGATACACGAATAATTCGAATTTTGTACAGAGGTAGAAGATGAAATCACAAGACTAAGCATGCAAGATGTCGATCTGGAATATCCCCATTCCCCAATCCCAGCCCGCACGTGGGGATGGATATTTTTAGCACATCGTCATAGCTATCTACCTATCTACAAACCCTTTCTTCCCAGACGACAGTGAAACGGCAACTCACCACTCGCTGCTCTAATCAACTACCAAAGCATACGAATATTCTCAGCCTGTACATGAGCCAAGCATTTGAAACCTGAACCTAACTGGAAATACTTGGTTGACTCATTACCCTTCAATAATGTCATACTCACAGTGATACTAGATTAGCTCCACCTATATTTGGCAACCCATCGCGACACAAACCGTCCGGCGTCCCCATGTGCTTTGACCCTGATCGCCAATCGATAATCTTCAGCATTTTATCTGCTTCTTACTGGCTGATAGGGTTGAAACGCTAATCTACCCTTTACTGAAAATGGGGGGGCACCTCGTATTCGGTAGACGGAGCCTGTATGGGAAGCGAAGAACTTGCCTCGGAGTCTTGTGTCAGCCGATGACGATGTGTCAACTTTAGCAATTAACTACCAGTAGAGGGGTAAGGTAGATAATCAGTGGGTCAATGGGGTCTGATTTTGCTTTATTTTTGTTGAATTTTGGCGTTTCAGCTTTCAACTTAGATGTACTCCGTACTTTGGTGGATGATGGAGAGGTGAGGAATGTGCTATCGGAGTCACTCTGTTCTTGGTCTTTTTTTGTTCTTGTTCTATTCTTGCTTCGATGTGTACTTTTGAATTTCTATAAACAGGTACTGATACTGGATTTGTGGGTGATGGTCGTTGGGAGACTTCCGGGTACCTGGTCCTTTGTGGAGCTGGGCCTGGTGGGTGGTTGACTTGATCAACCAGAAAATGGGCAGTCTCTCAGTAGCGACAGTGTTTCTCATTGAAAAGTACTACATCAGCGTGCTTGAGCTCTTATGATGCTTGAGCAGATAGACCTGTCCACTTGGAAGTGATGAGCGATGCTCATCACGGTAATAAGATATCCAGGTAGGTGTCCTGCTTGGAGCATCATCCCGGTAAGTAGAGGAAGCCCCGCATATCATATCGTTGAGAAACAATATGTAATGGATGACTTTCATCATATTCAATGACTGCTTTGTGATCATCTGTTGCATCGCAACAAGTCGAGTGCCAAGAGGAGAATTGGAGCTTGTTTGCATCCAAGCCAAACATGCCTCTTTGGGCTACCTTACGTAGGACCTGGCAGTATCATCGCAGCTCCAAACGTGACAATCGCCTATCTATCATATCTTCACTCAATCTTCAAAACAGCTCCATTCTATCAGCTGGTCATTCTAAAGCAGTGACCCCTACTCACATCATTACCTACTTCCCCCATACAGTCCCCGTATCTACCTGATTCCTGACATGGCCGACGGCGGAGGCTGGAGCACGATCGAGTCGGATGAGGTATGTTCAACTCCTTCTACCAGACCCCAACTCCAGAATCTAACGCGCACAGGGCGTCTTCACGTCCCTGATCGAGAACCTCGGCGTCAAAGACGTCCAATTCGAGGAACTCATCTCCCTCGACGCAGACACAATCCGCTCCCTCAGGTAACCACCACTCCTCCCATGAACAACCAGCCAAACGCTCACCATCTATTCCGTGAGTCCGTACAGCCCCGTCTACGGCGTCATCTTCCTCTTCAAATGGATCCGCGAACCCCCCTCAACAAACACCACCCAGCCCCTCGACGGCACGTACGTCACCTCCCTCCCCGAGAACCTCTTCTTCGCCGCCCAAACCATCCAAAACGCCTGCGGCACGCAAGCCATCCTCTCCGTTATCCTGAACCAGGACTCCCCCGCCTCAACCCCCTACCCCATCAACATCGGGCCCGAGCTCCGCTCCTTCAAGGACTTCACGACCGGCTTCCCGCCAGACCTCCGCGGCGAGGCCCTCTCCAACTCGGAGACCATCCGCACCGCGCACAACGCCTTCGCGCGCGCCTCGCCCTTCGTCGATGAGACCGTGCGCACGGCGCAGGACGAGGAGGCGGATGTCTACCATTTCATTGCGTATACGCCTGTCAACGGGGTGCTGTATGAGCTTGATGGGTTGCAGCCGTATCCGATTAGTCATGGCGAGTGCGATGCTGAGACGTTCCCCGAGAAGGTGATTGAGGTTTTGCAGAGGCGTATTGCGCGGTACCCTGAGGGGGAGACGCGGTTTAATCTTATGGCTGTGGTGAGGGATTTGAGGGTGCGCGCTCGGGAGACGGGGGATGTGGAGCTGTTGGAGCGCGAGGCGAGGAAGAGGCGCGCGTGGGCGTGGGAGAATACCCTGCGCCGGTGGAATTTTGTAGGGTTCACTGGGGAGATGATTAAGGGGGTGGTGGGGATGAAGGAGAAGGAGGGGCCTGGGGCGTATGAGGCGTGGGTGGAAAAGGCGAAGCAGGAGACTCAGAAGAGATTGTTGAGTCGGAGAGGTTAACCATGAATGATCTCCATGATAGTTTATGAACAAAATGGATGATACAGCGCCATTGATACAGAAGCTAGCCGTCACAGAAGAACGCTATGTACAGGTACATCGAATCATGAACAAGTCAAGTGCAGTACCGCCGAAGAACCATGTAGCTTCGTATCATCAGTCATCAGTCGTTATAATTAGTGAGAACAAAAACTCCCTCCACCCAGACTAATACTCGATCATGCGAGATCTGATATGCTCCACCATCTGACGCGGGAGCTCATCCTCCCGAACCAAATTCAGCGCAAGGAGATCCGCCCAGAAGAACATCGCCCGATCCTGCGCGTAGGCAAGATAGTCAAACTCGTCCGCCTCGTCCACGTCCGCGTCAACTGGAGGTTGCGCTGGTGGCCCAGCAGCTACCACTGCTGACCCGTTCGAATCACTGTTGTGACCGTTCCCATTAGACGCTTTCGCCGCCGCGGCCGCCGCAATCCCCTCCTCCATACCCGGTACCTTGGCCTGTACAATACCCCAGGCGACCCACTGAGCAGAGTTAAACACGCGCCAGAGTCTCGTCTGCTTCATCAGGAAGTGGAGCTCGGCCTCCAGGCTATCTTCCTGCGACTTTTCGGCCTCGAACTGGCCCTGGAGGTCTGCTTCGGTGGTCGAGTCGAGGTCAAGAGGCGCTAATGAGGTAATGGTCGCCGAGTTTCCTCGCATGAGGGGAGTGATGGACGGAGAAGCGGCCGACCGCACTCCTGGTCTATGGGTCAGATATGAGGCGATGAACATGCGTTGCTGCTCGGGCGTTGGATAGTGTCGGTTGTTGCACGCCCAGGCTCTCTCGGGATCGTGATAGTTATAGCACCATTCGCTCTGCATTGAGTCAGTTGAGCCCTTTCCAACGCCGTCGGTCTACACTCACAAAGTGGTTCGCAAACTCGAACCCTGGCGTATTTGCCGAAGCATACTCAAAGTCAATGACTACCAGTTGCTTGTGCTTGTTTTCAGGCAAAAGAAGCGGCGATTCGGAGGCGGGTTCCATTCGAAGCAGATTGCCATATTGAGTCTGACCCGATTAGTGAATGAACAATCGAAGACACGATGCAAATGCCGAAAGGAATGACCTACATCATTGTGGGCAAAAACCAACTGCCGCTTGATCTCATTAATCCCTCCGCAGGTAGATACAAGCCATTTCCGGTAGTTTTCGACGGCCTTTCTGAAGATGGGCCATGGAACACCACAAACAAAACCGCGACGGCGCCAAGGTTCCGAAGCTGCCTTGGTCTCGTTGTGCTCAGACTGAATCTCCATGTCCAGCCAGTTGATGACTTGCTCGCAGCGATCAACCCACTTGTCCCAGTTCTTGAAGACTACCGGGCCGCCTTCCCTCTCCTCTTCGAGCAGTTCGATCCCTTCGTGCAGCTCGCGCATACGTTTCGCAATCTGCTTCATGGTCTCAGGAACACGTAAGTCTTTAGGCGTAAGTGGACGCGCTTCGAAAAACTCCTCGAATCGACCGTTGTTGAACGTTCCCAGTACCTTGGGCCCAATGTTCTTCCGGCCTAAGCGGCGAAGAATCTGCAGCTCGTTCTCTCTGTCAATCAAGTGATCCACTTGCGGACCATAGATACGCAATAGAAGCTTCCTACATGAATCATGTTAGCCCTTATCGCCGGGGAAGGTAGAGGCAATAGGAGACTTACGGCGGGGGCTTCCGGGGAACAAGAGAATAAGATCCATCTTCGCCCTTAGGCGGAGGGAGGGATTTCGGTGGATTGACCACATAGACAGCGTTGGTCAAGGCACCACTCAATCTGATTACCTCGATCTCGCCAGCAAGCTCCTGAGGAAACTTTCGCCAACCTTTGAGTTGTAGCGTAATGGCAAGGCGAACGATCTCGTTCTTGAACGTCAACCAAGCTTCCTTATCCTTCGATCGTCGATCGTCTTCCTCGGCGGCCCCGCCTGTGTATGCGAGCGTCTTGGAATTGTCCAGTACTGCATCAACAGCGGGAGCTGCCGAGTCAAGATCATACTGATCGGATTCGGATGCAGAGCCTCTGCGCAGACCCTTGATGCGGGAACGCTTGCGGGTTGGTCCCCGTAGTGGATAGGCCGACGATGAGCCCTCAATGCGGGAAGCGGCGTACCGAAGGAGGATCTTTTCGAGCTTGTCGAGAGCAAATGCACTCTCGGGGTCGTGAGATGCGGTCTTATCGAGGATACCATCGTAGTAATCGTCGTCGCCATCGCTTTCGACACCCTCGCTTGTCCCTTTCAACTTGGACCGGCGGGATTTTTGTTTCACTTTTTCTTGCTGCAGCCACTCGTATACTTGGTGAAAGAGGCCACCGTGAGAGTTCTCTTCGCTGGTTTTCGCGCCTTGCTCTTTCTCACACTGACTCCGAGATTCACTTATGACGCTGGGTGTCTGCGATGTATGATGCAATGGGGTTCGAGCCGCGGATTTCTTGGCCACTGGCGCGCGGTGCTGCTTGGAAGGACTACCTTCAACCGCCGCAATTGCTGTGCTCGCATGCCCATTCTCAGTGAGAATCTTCTGAAAAGAAGAGATATTAAGGCCAGTTCCCAAAATTGGCTTCACCCCTTCTAAGAATTGGTCAGATCCCATCATATTTCCTAATCAAAGGTACCGGCAGAGCAAGGAACATTGGTGGTAGATGCATGGGAGGTAATTCATAAAAGCTGCTTTGGGTAGACGTCGTGAACAGGCCATGTGCTCATGTGATCTCGGGGACGGTTGAGCCTCGACCGACCAGAAGTACTACTGAGTACCAACTACGAAGGGAAAGCCAAATTGACAACAAGAATAAAAACGTTTATCAGGGCTAAAAAAAATAAATCGTACGCAAGGCAGACACCTACCTTCAGTTTCCAGACCAGAACCGCCGCGCGGGTCGGCGAAGGAGGGCATGTCCGACAGTCCAGGGGGGCGGTCGAGAACCCCAGCTCTCGAAAAGACAGGATGTTGATGAAATGACCAATAAGAAGTTTGAGAGCTGTCAAATACAGACAGGAGGTCGGCGACACTCGTCTTTGGGGCGACTGGTTCGAAGGTCTTCAAAAAAGAACACTCTGAGGTTCAAGCAACGTCGGAATGCAGTTTAAGCAGAGCAGAGACACTCGCGAATCAGCCGCTGCATAGACGGAGAAGGCCGGAGAAGAGTTGGGAAGAAAGAGAATAATACTAGCGGTCGAGTGGGGAGCCGACAACAGAAGAGACACGGTTTGATTCTTTGGAAGCGGTCGGGAATTATGATGATTCCACAATCCGCAGAGTGGGTTCTCCTGGTGGGAACCGCTTTTTAGAGAAACCGAATCGCTGTTGGATGTTGAAGAATACTAGACTGAAGATCTAGATTGCTTGAGCAGACCGACCACCGGAACACAAAATTGAACGGATGCGACAGATTGATAAAATAATATGGAGGAGAAAAGAGAAATGGTGACGGAATCTGGTTGGGAAGAGGGAAAAAGGAGTGGCAAAAAACCGCCCAAAAGTCGCTTATCAGGCCAAAAAAGACTGCGGCCTCAGGTGACTACTTTCCCTTTCCAGGTACCTCGCGAGATGGATACACAAGTACCAATCTCCAGGAGATCATCGTTTAGACTTGCCTTCCGGTAAGCAAATGAACAGCTTCTGCAACGCCAATGTTGGCTTAGTCCAGAGCCAGTGGCTTGCAAGAGACAATTACACATTGGCCTAGCGTGTTGCACACTCGTGACTTGTTCAACCGAAGTAGGTATCATCATCCTTCAGCAGGCGTCAGATAAGAACAACGTCAAGATAGAGATAACCTAGCTGTCCGCTATCTCGGATGCTTCCAATGATCTGCAATGCAGATACTGATAAGCCTAGCAGTATTACCGAATGGTTCTGACTGGCGCATTGGGGTTCGTTGCTCTGGGACTCCAGAGTCAATTCCCAGGGGGAGAAAATAAGCATTGGCCCCGCAATCAGCTGGTTACGTGAGTGGTCTTAAAAAATCCAGTTGTTTCATTATTCATCCATAGTCATACTGAGATTTTGTCGCATGGGGTTTTGGTTCTGTACGAAAAGCCATAGTAAATGACTGAGCTGCTTGGGAACATCTGGCGTGGTAAGGACAAGTGGTTGTCAACAGAAGAAAAGACAGAGTGAGGGGAAACAAGGGATTATATACGTTTGTGGCCTGAAGAATGCCTGGCTTGCAAGGCGGCTAAGCCAGAATCACGTTCCCCTTATGGCGCAATCACGACTCCAATCACAACAATCCAGATACTACAGTAAACATTATTCTCATTCGTCCCAATGCCGTGTACTGCAGGCCTCTGACCTAGTCATACCCTTCATGCCAATTCTAGTTGTGGTAAGTTACACTCCAAACCTTGAAACCTGACTTTCCCCCTAACCCGACCTCATTTGATCCTGTAGCATACTCCAACGCGTAGCCTCGACCATTGCCGAGGAAAGTGATCTTAACTTGAGCCGCCTGTTCACTGCAGTTGGCTGGTAGAAGGGTACCGCGTGGCCCCAGCCATTTACCTTCCAGAGCACTAGAGATCAGGAAAAGCCCGCTCTCCTCGCCATTCGAATAGTGGATCACCCATCGCTGTTTCTTTTCGCTGTGATCAGGAACGGCTGGACTTATGCTCAGATGAGTGGCATTGCCGGCATTTGTGAGTGCGTAACCAGCTTTTTCAAACACCAGGTAACGACCTTCGGTCAAGTATCCAACGCATTCCTTGTATCCGTCCTCGAACCACAAGGCTTCGGACGTGTCATTCTGCTGCCCGTACGGGACAGGTGGTCGTTGAACCGGATATTTGGCTTGGCAATTGGATGTACCGACATATGAGTTGCCGACCATGGCGGGCGCATCGGCATTTGGAATATGAGGGATACTGTAATCAGGCTACCAAATCGTCAGTGGCACCACCTAAGCAGATTGCACTCCGTGGCCTACATGATCCAAATCCAAAGCATTGACAAGGTTAGACATATGTTCCCGACGCCAGTGCACCATCTGATCGGTCTGAACGTTCTTGTATCCGCGAGCGGTCAGCCATTGTTCCAAGAACAGGATCTGTGAGTTGTGGTCTGCTCGCTCGGTGAACACACGGCCGCCCCTGGTCCAGGGAGACACCATATAGAAGGGCAGTCGAACACCTGCGAGGTACTAACCATCAGTACAGCCCAGATTACAATGACACAAGGAGAATCTCCAGCTCACCGGGTCCGACAAAGATCTGTCCGAATTTGCCGTACGGGTCCTCCATCCATTCTCCCGGAGTCCCTTCCGGGGAGTGGAAGGGCACGACATGGTCTCCAAAGCCACCAGACTCTAACGGCTGCGTCAGCGTCAAGCGTTATGATTGAGCGGCTAATGTTTTCATACCATCGTAGCTGACGATCAGGAGTGTGGAGTTATACTTGGGGCCGTTCACGACCGAGTCGACCACCTTTTTTTGAAGCCATGCTCCGTCCTTTGGCATGTACGGGGGATGCTCGGATAGCTCTGCAGGACCGACGATGAAACTGATCTCTGGGAGTGTTCCGTTTGCGGCTGCTTCATAGAACGCCTCCAGTCCTAAGTACGCTATGCCTTTTTGCGCCAGAGATGAGGAAGCGGAAGCTTTCTGATACTGCTCAAACCAGGCCAGAGGGTTGTCGTCAAAGTTGTTATTATCCTGATAGACTTGCCAAGAGACACCCGCATTTTCATAAAACTCGAAAATGGTCTTCCACTTCAGAGGATAACAGTTGATATTGTTCTTGTCGCAGCCTATTCGATCGATCCCGTCAATTTTAGTAACAGCATTTATGGTCATACTTCTTACCCGGGGTCTCATTGTTGTCCAAGTAGGGTCCTCCCTGGTCAGCGCTCTGTGGACTTCCAGGTATGTTCACAGAGCCGCTGACCAATGTGGCACGGTTTGGGTTGGTGGATGTGATTTGACCTTCCTGAACCGATCTCAATACTTGGTAGAGTGTACCTGCGAAGCTAGAGTTCGAACCTGATACATGTCACCTGCCGTCCAGCCCTCGGCAATCGCAAAGTGAACAGGGATGTCGCTCCTCTTGAGGTATCCCCAGCTCCACGGCGTATTGTTACGGGCCCAGTGATTGTTCAGGCCATGGTTCAGAGCCGCCTGATTATCAGTATAACCGTTATCTCCCGCAACAATGCACTGAATTGCATCGGGCCAAGATCCACCTTGATAGCCTAGATACCAGGGAAGGAGAGTTTTGGCGTTAGTGGACATGCTGGGGTCGACTTGCCTGAAGAAAACATGCGTTAGCTATTTACTTGCCAGTGACAGCCCTTGGTCAACTTGCGATACTCACTGATACCAGACAGGTAAACCATCTGGGTTGACTTGCACGTTGGGGTCATTGAACCCGCGGACTCCTGCCATTGTGCCAAAGTACTGTGTTTATGAGCGCTTTGCCATGGTGGAGGTGTAGCTGCTAAGAACATACATTGTTCCATGACCTGTTTTCCTGCATGAAAATAACAACATGCTCAATGTCCTTCAAAGCTCCGGCTATGGCAGGCCGACTCAAGAGGAGGACGGACAAGGCAGCGCCAATTAGACGTGACATCTTCGTTCCCAGTGTCCAGATCAGAACTCAGTGCTGAACAAGTCAGAGTGACCAGCAAGAAATGCAAGAATGACTTGGTACCATTTGCAGGGCGAAGGATCAATTTATCCGATCTTGGTTCCTCATTTCGGCGATCTTTAGCAACGTCTGTATACTCTACCGTTGCATTCTGAACTTACATAGATTGCTCAATTGCAAGAGCTGACGAATCGTAAAAGCACAAAAGTTTTGATAAACATTCGAAATCACATTCGACAATCAGTGAATGTGATTTGACCATCACGCAAAACGTTAACTAGTACGTCGCCTTTTTAGCTTGTTTCCTCATCAAGATTGCAACAAGCAATATCGAGGAAACGTTGACAGGCTTGCAGACGATAAGCGATGAATGGTGGAGATGAGGTTTTGGGTCGCTTCCATCAGTTGTCCCATAAGGTGTTCCTCTCGAGCACGTGTGGCAGGATATAGTTCCTGCTGGATGCCCGAGGATGGAGCCAGCCCTCGAGGAAAATGGAGATCAACATAATGCAATGTAACCCCTCGTTTGTTGTCGCGATTCCGGGCGAGACGAGGGGAAACTGTAACAGTTTCATATGACACTGGAGAAACAAATTGTTCTCAGATGAACGGTTGTTCCGAAGTTGAAAAACGATGGGGGATCTGCGCGGTTGTTGCGGAGAGACCTCCTTGAGCAAGGACCACATAGAATCGAAGGAGCTATTACCGGTTTCTCGGCGGTATGAGAGATCTTGTGATGAATGCGCATCGACGAAACAAGACTTGGTCCTATGGATTAGTGCTGTGGCCATTGGCTGCATGTGCCTCGATCGCGCTAGCATATCTCCAACAAACCTCCACGCCGAACGCTTGGGTTCCGTTACCAGGCCTATCACAAACCCATCCCAAAGACAGCCATTCAAGACTACGTGATCCCGATGCAGTACGTCCGATGATAAAGCTTCACCCTGTTGCTCACATATACCGTGAACCGACGACGCAGCATCTTGAATGGGTGGTGACTTCAGACTACTTACGTCCCGATGGGGTTCTTAAACGAGTTTATTGCATCAATGGTGAAGATCTATGTCCTGCCACAGGGGGACTGATTTGCTGATGATAATATGACAGGCCTATTCCCTGGCCCAACGATTGAAGCTCGCTCGGGCGATAGTCTTGTCGTAACCCTCATCAACAGACTTGAGGATGAGTCGATCTCCATCCATTGGCATGGTTTGCATGTGCAAAGTAAGTGCTCTAGTTGAGGCAGTGCTTGTCGTACACCAATCACTAATTATCATCCAGGCTCAATGGACGGTGCGGCTGGAGTCTCGCAATGTCCAATCGCTCCAGGGTCCAAATTCATCTATAACATTACCATTCCTGAGAACCAAAGCGGGACGTTCTGGTATCATGCTCATTCCGGTGTGTCCGGAGCAGACGGGCTTTATGGAGGCTTTGTAGTGCATGCGCCCTCCCTAAATCTTACAGTCCCTGGCGTCATGGCCGAGGAGGAGAAAGCAGATCACCGAGACATCCACGGCAAGGACTTGTTGCTTCTGATCGGCGACTGGTATCATCAACCAGCTTCTCAAGTTCTAGACTGGTATATGCGCGCTGGATCTTTTGGCAATGAGGTTAGTAGGTCAAATAGATGTGACTGCTCTGCTAACCAGCACAGCCAGTTCCAGACTCGCTATTAATCAATGGCGTGGGCCATTTCAACTGCTCCATGGCCGTACCTGCACGACCGGTGGACTGCATAGAGCACTATGTCGAACTGTCGTATCTGGATTTTGACGATGGCTTGCCCTACAGAATACGGGTGGTCAACACAGGGTAGGTGGAGAAGCGTCTTTCTTTGGTCAAATGCTAACCTACCACCAGATCCTTGACAGGGTTTACCCTGACTTTCAGCGACGGCGCTTTCGATCTTATTCAACTCGATAGCAGCAATGTCGAACCCCAGCCACAAGCCAGTTCAGCCGGCGTGCTCTACCCCGGACAACGTATGGATGCAATCCTTGTGCCTTTATCAGGACGTACCACATATGAACAGAAATCCATGACCATCAAACTCGATGACGAGTAAGCCAAACCCGAAACCAGGATATACAACAGGACCTGACCTAAATTCAGGAACCTCAGATATCTCAATCCAGCTCTGAGTGCAGAACAGACCTTTTCCATATCCACAGACAAGGCCACCAGCCCTAGGGCAGACAGCCACAACCCCAAGCTGTACCCCAAACTCAATCTCGAGACTGTCCCATCTTCAGGAGCCATCCTCTCATCACTCCCCAAGCCGCCAACCAGACTCACGTCGTCTACACCAAGATCCAGAAACTCTCCAAAAACCACAACGTCCCTTACGCATTCTTCAACCGCACCTCGTGGAAACCGCAAAGCAACCCTTCAACGCCCCTCCTCTACCTCCCCCGCGACAAATGGGACGACAACCAACTCTCTATTGATACAGGACTCGACCCGGTATGGGTAGACCTGGTAGTGAATAACCTCGACGAAGGATCTCACCCTTTTCACCTTGTATGACTCCCTCCCATCCCCTTGCACGGACAAAACAGAACAGAAGCTGACGATCCCAGCACGGCCACCACTTCTACGTTCTACACGTCTACAAAGCTCCCATAGGCTGGGGCTCCTATAACCCCTTTACCGACGCACATCCACCAGGTCTAGAGCCTGTCGACAGTTCCAAAGCCAATGCCACCGACAACAGGGCCGAGGTCAGGGATACTTCACCATATGACCTCTCCCGCGCGGTACTGCGTGACACGGTTCAGATCCCCAGCCGCGGGTACGCGGTTCTACGCTTCCGGGCAGAGAATCCAGGGGTGTGGTTGTTCCATTGTCATATTGTGTGGCATTTGGCGAATGGCATGGCGATGCTGGTGGATGTTATGCGTGATGAGACAGTAAATGGTGTTTTCGCTGGTGGGCAGGAGTGTACGGCTTTATAGAGTATGCATGATTCTAGGAAAGACCCTCACATTCGCAATGCGATAGAGCTGAGCAAGCTGCCTCTGGAATTAATTCCTAACAATGTTTATAACCCGTACTAAATACGATAAACGGAACAGTCCCCGTCCGCAGAAGGGATCAGGGAATGGTTGGATGGCTTTCTCCCTAGTACTTGGATGAAATCCCAGTTTTAATGCACTCCGTCAGGGCTTGCTTTGTGGTTCCACGTTTGCATGGCTCTCTGCTTTATCAGAGGATCTCTTCGCTTTAAGGAGAAAAAATCCGCTGGTATAGCTCCTTCATTGCTTTATCGTGGCATGAAGTGCATGGGCTGGCAGGGTAATGATTGTCAAGGGTGATGGGATTAGACATGCAACTCTCTGTAACAAAGAGAAGCGTACAGCTATGCCGAGTAAGGTAGGCTTGGGTAAATTATTTGAGCAATGAAAGAAGTATCTGAGTGCAAAGAGCCAGCTATTGATGAAGCTTACTAGGAATCTACCTAGCCATCCGATATTGGTATCACCTGTCCAATTTCCCATTCTGCGTAATCAGACAAAACCGTCAATTGACCGCATGTCGATAATAAGACATCAAGAGAAAGAAAGAAACAAATCACAACACCAGACACCACGCGGTAAGAATAACCTAACCCATAAAACTACACTGATCGTAATCATAAAGCCCATTTAGGTAGAAGCGGAAGCCCACTCAACGACCTCCAACGCACACATGACAAGTATGAGGGTCGAAGGGAGAATCCTAGGATCTGTTAGTGTCTGAAGCTTGAGCTTGAGCATGCAAGTAACTTACCAAACAACATAGCTCTGGAACAGAAGCTTCGACATGGCCGAGACGTATACATTATTGATCTGGCAAATCTGTGCCAGTTGCAGAGCGGACGGAGCTCCAGTAAGCAAGAAGCAGACGATTATGAAGATCGGATCGCCCAAGATACTGATAGGGACGTGTTTAGCGAGCAGAGCAAGGAGAGGTGCCATAATCAAGGTTGGCAGGAGCATGCGTGCCACGAGTGAGGCAATGATGAGCTTCTTCTCTTCCTTGGGATGCCCCACGTCTTCGAGCGCTTCTTGGGACAGAGTGTTTCGTGCGAGGTTGGCTCCTAGGACGACCAAGATCAAGGGTACAGCGACTTGAGCATTCTGGTTGATAGCTCTCGTGACCGAACTGTTCACGAAAGTATCCTCGTCGAAGAACAAGTGCTGTAGGGAAGGCACGGATGCCACGATAATCGAAACAAGCATAGCCCACAGAGGAGGATTCATGAAGTCCCATAGGCCACGGAGAAACCTTTTAATACCGCGAGCACAAACAGACAAGGGCTTCTGTACGCGGCTCGGAAGTCGACTGTACACTGCGTTTGTGCACTTTCCCCAGCCGCTCGCGATACAGCTTGTCAAGCGACTACGGCGTTGCCCCAGATACTCCTTGACTCGTGTGAACGGCCCCTTTCGGTGCTTGTGACCTTCATGCGACAACTCAACGTTCGGAAACAATAGGATATGGCCTCCAGTACTTTGACGCGGAAGGAATGGTCCGCTGGGAGGAGGCCCTATCAGAGAAGGGTGGTGGTCTGATTCATTGTTTACTTGGCCATGAGTGGGCAGCTTCGTATAGGAATACGTCTGAGCTGTCACGGGGGTCTGTTCACCGGACCTGAACTCATCCGTGTCACCGGAAGAGCCCGTTGCATGGTGGGTAAGGCTATCAGAGCTTCGAGTTCTGATAAGTGGCTCATCTGGGTCGGTTTGGTTCGGGTTGTCGCTGTAGCGTTCCTGCCCTTGCTCAATTCGGGTCACACCGTCTTCCCTATCTGCCTCTTCCAGGTAACGTTCCTTCGGAGCAAGAAGAACATGATAGCCCCAACTCCAGCGCACGAGCTGACCTAATTGCTGAAATATGAGTAGGTATAGAATTCCACGGGCCGCCACTTCGTCATCGTTGTCATTAGGGACTTTGCTCCAGTGAAGGCCTTTTAGGGTCTGCGAAAGCGACATGACGAGGGAAATAGGTAGGGAGTTCGAGTTACCGAAGACCTGTTGATAAAGGAGGTTAGATAGGGAACGTGGTGAAAAGATTTCGGAATACGTACAGCCATTGCCGCCACAAAATTGGCCTGTCGTTTTTTGAAGCGGAAACATCGAGATATAACCCAAGCACATGAATAAGAGACGAAGGTCTGAACGACGAAGATAAACGGGATGATGGCAAGATCAGTGATTTTCTCGGCCGTCAGTTGAGAACCGAGTTTGATGAAGACTGCGCGATATTAGCTTCAAGGTCATCGACTGGAGGCAACAACAAAAAGCTACATACTCAGACATGGGGTAAACAGCATGACGTTGAGGTTAGCGACCAACTTCTGAGCTTCTGCATCGAACATGCCCTGTCTGGCAACTATGTAACCGGGCAAGCTGACACACACTACCTCCAACACAGCTTCGAAAACCAGAAGGACGAGGTGGAAGAATGATGGATGGCTCGAATGGCCGCCATCCTGAAGCACCCCAGCATTCATGATCCCCGATGACATTTGAGTCATGAACTGGCGAGGAACCAAGGCATTGACATTCTGAAGCGATTTAGGAGACGTAAAAATGGCCATGGACCGGAGAAGTTATTAATCAGAACCACCCGACGGAGAGGATGAGCGAAGGATGTTGGTGGCGGAGCGCCGAAGGTGATGGCGATGAGAGATTCTGACTATTATTTAAGGTTGGGGCTGGTGCGCGGAAAGTGAGCGACGGTCGGGTCGGCCGTTTCGAGCTCAACAGGGATTGGGAAAAGGTGAAATTTCAGCGTGAGAAAGTGGGATCCGGTGGAAGATATTATACACAGTAGTAGTGACGGTGGAATATTGAAGATGAGAATGAGAGGAGATGGGATGGAAAACTCTTGATAGTTACAGGTCAGTGGCAGCGTTGGATGTGGCAGTGTGAGATGGCGAATCGCCCAGGGACTGGGCTGAAGGGAGTCTTAGCGCCAAGAAGGCGAAGGACAATTTCGTCTAGATAGTGAAGGAAGATCAATTATGATACTACAAAGCAAAAGTTTCAGACACGTCAACAATGAAACAGTTCAAGCAACAGGCTGAGATAGTGATGATATAATCGCTACCTAATCCTTTGTGCGGCTTCTAAAGCTGCCACCTGTTTGAAGCTTCTTGTCTTGAAGAGTTGATCAGCCATAAACGCCAATTCTGACGCAAAACATGTGCCAAGAATCCAATCAGAATGGAAGAGAGCAGTATAATGTCACATTCTGCTGTACAGAGTAGTGATTGGCTTTACCACCAAACAGTCAACCTACGTACCTTGGTACTTTTCGAATAGGACAGTACTTCTCTATCAGTTGTACCCCACAGGTACTAATTTCACTTGAGCAACTCATTTCCGATTTGATGTGCGAATCTACCTAGGTACAGACAGGTGCCCATCGAGTCCCTTTCTACTTACAGGTGGTCGTCCTTGGCATGTTGTACAAGAACACATAGGTCCATCATCATTCCCCCACCACCATGCCGAGAGAGCAAGCAATTTCAAAATGTGGTCCTATTTCATATCTAGATACTGCATGTTATTTCGAAGTCGTCGTTATTATACAGCACTACAGTTCTTGATTGAGGTATTCACTTGGACAGTCATTGAGATCTTTATCTCTATCACGTCATGATCGGCACACATCTTGAATCCCTGCAGATACCTTAAAAAGTTCCAATTGTCTGAGAGCAGCAGTATATAAAGTCATTACTATCCTTACTGTGGTCATTTGGTGGCACACTCGATTGGGCCGCACCCGACTCAAAGAACAATGAATAGAACCCGAATTTTGATACTTTGATACCTAAACTGTTTGTCAAGAAGAACCGCCGACAGGTTCTCTCGGACCAAGCCACGCATGCCTGTCGCACTATTTGATTACTCCTTACTATCATCATCCGACATTATGACTTCATCAGATGCATATGACAGGTAACGGGCTTGCTTTGGTGTCTATACCTGAATCGAGGTGGGAGAGCCTACGGAGTACCTTAGAAGCAAATATGGGCAATAATAAGCAAACAATCAACGGACTTTGCCTTTGTTCCGATCCAGACAGTACGATTGGCTGATTGTAATCATATCAAGTCAAACACTGATGCATTGCACCATCCACAGCAGCGCCACAACGGGGGGACCTCTCCCGATCGGCAACATAGCCAGTAAAGCCCGCCAATGACAGCTCCGTTTGGTCAATCATCACATACCCTACCTAAGGTAGGTACCATACGGACTAGAGTACTCTGAAGGATTCGGGACAAGGATTTATCGGGAATGGACAGATAGCAGATACGACGTAGCACAGTATACAGCATCTGGTGAGGTGAAAGTGAATGACAGCAAAGAACAGAGTTTCATACCTAGGATAGTCATCTCCAAGCAAACACCATGAGAGGGTGAGGATGAACTAATAACTTGGGAGGCTTGAGTCTGACGTAGTGTGGGGTTATCAGTTCTCCAGAAAACAAGATCAAACCTGCGCTATTATATTACAAGCTGGTTACTCAGCAACAATAATGAGAGTTTTATTTTTTTTACATGTGCTGTTAAAGCAAGAAATAGCCTACCTATCCAGGTACTATTAGAGCCATTAAATCAATGAGAACATCATAGTTTGACTGGACAGAAACGAAGGCACCTAATTTGTCGAATTGAATTTGCTCCGTGGGTGTTAGCCATAGATCTGGACTCGCAGTTCCGTGTCCCGATGGTAAAGTCGGATAGTTCGGTTCGACGCAGCCTGTGCTGCTTCTACTGTTTCATGGTGAAATCTCGTCTGTAAAGAATCAAGACTATGCAAGAGGTCGGTCTAGGACTGTTGCAGGTTAGACATGAGTAGTGAATCAGTGGCCGAAAAGAGTCGTTGATTGTAGTACCTCTCTGAATCGATAACAAATAATATTGCTGCCTCGTCCACCTTGCTAAGGCGACACCCTTGAGCGCCTGAGGCCAACCATTGGCTGGTCTTTCTTCCCGCCAACGCACCAACGAGAGAAACGCATCCCCCGGCCATAGTATACGTATCTCGTCAACCCGAGTATGCGATTATATGGTTGATGGTTGTTGATGACTACTTCCACTGCTCTACTACTAATATCTCATTCCACTATCATAATTAAACTGGCATTCCGCCATCTCCCAAGTCAACCCAGGTTCAAACAAAACGTGCTCATTCCTTGATCAATCCTTGAACAGCTGGAAATTTCTCGACCATCCACAGGCAAGATTTCCCAGGTTGCTTGGCTGCCACACTTGCCCCAGGCATAATTCCCTGGATCTCCGTCTTTTATCTCAAACCTCCCTCCCCTCTTTCGCTTTCTTATGCTTCTTTCCTGTACCTCTGGAAATCTAGTCCGTTCATACAATTACCCGGTCTCCCTTTCCCCCCCCTCTCTTTCTCAAGGTACCGGGAGACTTTGCAAGTGATTCACACTACTTGAGTTTCATCTATCCAGCCTTGTTTTCGGTATGATTCTTGCCCCGCGTTGAGGCGAACTGCCACTGTTTCCTTGACCCTGCAGGCTCTTTCACGTCAGGTATCTAACTCGTGTGACAGCAGCAGTGTTCATTTACAAAATCTTCGATCTATCGCTTCCTCAGAAAACTAGCTCAACCTGGATTCTCCACCTTCCCTCCTTTCATGATCGCCGTCCTGGGTTGTCCGTATCCCGATCGTAAAAAAGTACTCGAAACGGCACCCTCTTCCCCATCCTCTCCACGATGAGTGCGGCTACAATAGGCCCAGAGCAAGAATCGGTCGCGGAGGTTCCCTCCGCTCAAGTCGAAATTGACAACCGATCCGACAACACAACGGACGATGACCTTTCCCCCTCTGTCACTGCTCCTCCGTCTCTTACTTCGGTACCATCCCTTCGGCCGGACCGGGATATGACATCGGGGATAAGTGCTTCGTCTACTCATTTGGGCCAAATCAATGCGGCTCGGCGTGGTGTAGGGACGCCGACACGGCCGCACGCCTCCATGAGTGGCGCGCAGCCGGGCGGCTTGAATCAGGACATCCTGGCCAAGATGAAGGCCTTCTCCCTCTCCAGACAGGGTGCTCCCCCGCATTTACCGCATGCTGTCTCTACCGGAACAATCCCTTCGTCCAGATCAAGCATTTCCAGTTCGCCAACTCCGGTAGGAGGGCCATCGCCTCCGATGGGAGGTGCACTTGCCGGACGTCTTCCCCCGACAGCACGCCCTCATGGTAAAAATTGGGCGTCTTCACCCTCAGTGACGGGAGCTACTGCAGGTTCTCATTCGCCTACGCCGAAAACCGGCAGCCTGGCCGCAAAAAGAATGAAGCCAGGGTTGAAACTGTCAGATGCCACTGGCCCTGCGACTGGTTCTGGAACCAGCTCGCCTGGCGATGGATCTTCGGACGCATCTGGAGGGTCGGCATTCAGCAAATATTCGGAGTACATTGACACAAAGGCAGGGACTCTGAATTTCAAGAACAAGGCGATCCTGCACGGTGGCGGCGTCGAATTCTCGTCCGGACATAGTTTCAGCATCTCGTTAGATGAGGTTGAGCGACTGGATGAGCTAGGTAAGGGCAACTACGGAACGGTCTACAAAGTTCGACATAGCCGGCCCCAAATGCGCAAACCTGGTATGGGCCTTCGCGGCATCATTAGTCGTCCAACTGAGAACTCGACCCCGGATAGCACTTCTGCGGCTAAGTCCCAGGACAGTCTTTCCGGTTACATTATGGCGATGAAGGAGATTCGCTTGGAGCTGGATGAAAACAAGTTTGCCCAGATCATCATGGAGTTGGATATTTTGCACCGTTGCGTTTCGCCATTCATTATCGACTTCTACGGCGCTTTCTTTCAGGAGGGTGCGGTCTATATGTGTGTGGAATATATGGACGGAGGCTCTATCGATAAACTCTACAAGGATGGCGTACCCGAAAACATTCTCCGAAAGGTCGCATTATCCACCGTTATGGGATTGAAGACCCTCAAAGACGATCATAACATCATTCATCGGGACGTGAAGCCTACTAATATTCTTGTCAACTCTCGAGGTCAAATCAAGATTTGCGATTTCGGCGTGAGCGGCAATTTGGTCGCCAGTATCGCGAAGACAAATATTGGCTGCCAGAGTTACATGGCACCTGAACGTATTGCAGGAGGCGGCGTGCAGCAGTCCGGCGCGACTGGTGGTGGAACTTATAGTGTGCAGAGCGACATCTGGAGTTTGGGCCTGACCATCATCGAATGCGCTATCGGTCGCTATCCATATCCTCCGGAAACTTTTAACAACATTTTCAGCCAGTTGCATGTGAGTTTTAACCCCTTTCTCAATTAATCTGTATGGTCGAACACTTTCTAATGTCATTTTAAGGCTATCGTGCATGGGGATCCGCCAACATTGCCGGAGGAAGGATATTCGGAAGAGGCGCATGCATTCGTCCGCGCCTGCTTGGATAAAAACCCCAGCAAGCGCCCTTCGTATAGTACCTTACTCAGACATCCCTGGCTTGCTCCCTTGATGCAACCCCCGACGGAGTCGGATGGTACCGAGGCAACATCCGCCGCTTCGTCTGACGGCCAACCTGGCGGGCCCGATACGAGTACTGTGACCGAGGATGAGGAAGTGGCGGAATGGGTCAAGGAGCGAATTGAACGTCGGCAACGGGGACATCTACAAGAGGCAGAGAAACCTGCATTGCATGCAGTGGCCCTGGATGCAGTACCCGGTAGCCCTCTGCTTGATGATCCCTCCTCGCTACCGTCACTTTCTTAGGACAATCCTATCTGGTCAGCTCATCTCTTATAGTACCTGACCATTTCATTCTTCTCAATAATCCCCATTCTCTATCTTCTATTTCCTGTTGGACCGAGCGAGTGCATGAACGGGGGACTTGTTGGCGCTGGCGCCGTCTGGGCAGTTCTCCATTCCCTTCAACCTGCAATTTTCATCATTGATGCTGTTGTTTCTCTTTCGAACTCACATCTACGTGCTGCAAAGCTTTACTTATCTGTGATGAATTCCGAAATGTAAAGTACCGGCAGCTGGAATTCCTATTGTCTCTCATGTAAATAGATACATAACGTTTCTGATACCCTTATTTCGGGTTAGATCATCTCCCACAATAGGACAACCTCATATATCTCATGTCCTTCTTGACTCGGAAAGGATTTGTCATTTCTGTGCCGTTCATCACCAAACGCTTAGCAATCAATCGCGTCACGTGTGGCTGCGATGACCAAATCTCCAGCCTCGAACGCTAAAATCAGTGCATATCGGCGAAGTCGGCGTTCATCTTCGGGAGATTAGGAAACTCGGAAAGCGCCCATCAATCTTATAAGATAGCCATTGAGAGGCAATCGGTCGCTGTGGACGGTAATCTGATTTCACTGCCTACCACTATTCAATCTACTCCGCTGACTTCTTGCGCGTCAGCAATCCGTATTCTCCGTCATCCACCACATCCGGGTTCCCCGCCAGCTTCAATCCTAGGAGCGTCCATTTTAGGTCATTGATTACTTTAGCTAGCTTTGCCCCTCCAATAATCCATCCTCCCTCCCTCCTTTCTCTCCCTCATTCGACATCCACCACCTGCAGAGGGGTCAATAAAAAGCAGAAAAACTGGACCCTCCATGCTCTCCCGCTCCTCGCTCCACATTTTGCTTCCAGCTCAAGCATTCAAATCTCGTGTGCCGCAATTGATCCGTTCCTCGACTATCGTTCAGTCTGCTCGAGTCATCTCTACAGTTGCAGATCGACGAACGAAATCTGCGATTCGAAAACTGGATTCTCCCGCTCTGATTTCCAAGACAGCGCCCCGTCTCGCCTCTCTCTCTCGACACTTTTCATCGACTGCGGTTGCGGCGGACTCCAGCAACATGGCTCCTACGGACGTTCAGCAGTATGACTATATTGTTTTGGGTGGTGGTAGCGGTGGTAGCGGTAGCGCACGGCGTGCCGCTGGCTGGTACGGGGCGAAGACGCTGATTGTGGAAAGTGGACGGTCTGGTGGTACTTGCGTCAACGTCGGGTATGTTCTGTGCCTTGCTCCCCGTGCGGCCCAGGGAAGCGTGGGATATGCTAACTGAAGGGTCTGCAGCTGCGTCCCCAAGAAGATGACCTGGAATTTCGCTTCCATCAACGAAGCTCTCCACGTCGGCGAGCACTACGGCTACGACATCCCCAAGGACATCAAGATCAACTACCGTCACTTCAAGGAAACCCGCGATGCCGTCATAAAACGTCTGAACGGTGCCTACGAGAGAAACTGGGGCAAGGAAGGCATCGACCTCGTGCACGGCCGCGCTCAATTCGTCGAACCCAAGGTCATCGAGGTTACGCTCAGTGACGGCGCAAAGGCGCGGTACTCAGCGCCTCACATTCTCATCGCGACCGGTGGCCGGCCCACCATTCCCCCTGTCAAGGGCGCCGAGCACGGTATCACCAGCGACGGGTTCTTCGAGATCGAGGAGCTCCCACCCAAGGTTGCTGTCGTGGGTGCGGGCTACATTGCCGTCGAACTGGCTGGTGTCATGGCCGCAGTCGGCGTGGAGACTCACATGTTCATTCGGGGTGAGACGATGCTGCGCAAGTTCGACCCTATGATTCAGAAGACGATGACGGAGCGGTACGAGGCGACCGGCGTGCACATGCACAAGAAGCACGGCGGGTTCAAGGAGGTGCAGCTGGTGAAGGACGGTAAGGGCAAGGACAAGGTACTCAAGCTGATTGGCAATGACGGGTCGGAGGAGGAATTCAACGAGCTGCTGTGGGCTATCGGTCGTCAGCCCGAGGTCGAGGATCTGCATCTCGAGGTCCCTGGCGTGAAGCTCAACGAAGGTGGCCACGTCGTTGTCGACCAGTACCAGAATACCTCGGCGGAGGGTATTTATGCTCTCGGCGATGTCACTGGTGTTGCGGAACTGACACCAGGTACGTTACTTCCTCCTTTGTTCCTCTATTGAACACCTGACTAAATACTCTTGTTTCATATAGTCGCCATTGCAGCCGGTCGCCAACTCGGCAGCCGTCTGTTCGGCCCCCCGGCCCTCAAGTCCGCCAAACTGTCCTACGAGAATATTCCCACTGTGGTCTTCGCGCACCCCGAAGTCGGCACCATCGGTCTGACCGAGCCGCAAGCCCGCCAGCGCTACGGTGACGACAAGGTCAAGGTTTATTATACCAAGTTCACCGCCATGTACTATGACGTGCTCCCCGCAGAGGAGAAGAAGAAGAACCCTACCGAGTTCAAGATTGTGTGTGTCGGTCCCGAGGAGAAGATTGTCGGTCTGCACATTCTGGGTCTCGGCGTGGGCGAGATGCTGCAGGGTTTCGGTGTCGCGATCAAGATGGGCGCTACCAAGAAGGACTTTGATAGCTGTGTTGCTATCCACCCGACCAGTGCAGAGGAGTTGGTGACCATGCGGTAGATTCTAGCGAGTTAGATCTAGACAGTGAATACAATAGACATTGTACATGAATGGATATATATATATATTTCGGGCGGTATTGTCGGAACCTCGATTGTTTAAGACAACTGGCCATTGTTCAATCTTAAGTAAAGAGAGAGAAAACAAAGAGAAAAGAGCTCATTCTCTCCTATAATACAATGGATAGATATTATTTATCTATTATATATTAATTAATAATATATGATAAAAAAAAGTGAAGAGGGACGACATCAACAAACCCAAACACAAAAAAAGGGTCCAAAAAAGGAAGGGCCCGAACCGCGACTCGAACGCGGGTCTCATCCATACAGAGCTCTTTTGAGAGCCGAAGCGTACACCTTGCGGTGCTCAACCCCGAAGGATGAATCGTACCTCTGGACCATTCGGGCGATTCTATAGTAATAGCAAGAAAAATAAGAATGATGTTAAGGCTAGCCATTAACGATAAAATAGGATAAGTGACCAAAAGAACCACGCAAGGAAGGCCAAGGGAAGGGAGTATGAGGAATATGAGGAGGATGATCGTGCTTGTGCTATGGTTTGACATTATCATCCCTGTTGATTTTGCTATTACCATAAAAACGCCCAAATAATCCAGAGGTACGATTCATCCTTCGCGGTCGTTAGCACTTCGGCTCTCAAAAGAGCCCTGTATGGATGTTTTTTTCGCCAGTTCAAAGTCCTTGGAAGCAGTGAACCAAATAAAAGCTTAAATAGAAGATCATTAAGGGTATACCACCTCTTACACCTGGTTTGAAAAGCTTAATTCCAACTGCATGCCTCATAAGGAGTTTATATCTGTTGTGGGCATGAGAAGTTGGCAGACACCAGTACAAGCCTGGCCTAATGACACCATGACACTAGTTACTCTCTTACCAGCCTACTTACACTCTACACCTTCCTATTTAGTATTATTATAAGTATTTATTGTTCTCAAATAATACCTAACTCTAAGATTTCTTTCTCCGCCTTATGGAGTTTAAAGAGATAAGTAATTTAACAGCCATATATATAACCCCAGCTAAAGGGAGCCATGCAGATTGAGTGTCAGTAGTATCACCTAGACTTATCTTTAGCCTAGTGCTCTCCTTGTGCTGCATAACTGGTGAGACTATGGGCAGATACAGACTCAACCTTAGCTAATAATGTCTAATATAGTCTGCAAGAGGGAGTCTTTCTGTCTGGAGATGATGTTGGCATGCGAGTATCTTCTCACTGTATGATTATAGTCTCAATACTAGCGTCAGTCTATCATGAGCAGTCAGATCTCTCTTCCTCTTCTAGTTGTGGCATCTATTCTAACAATCTCCTAGATAAAGGCAAATAGTTCCCTCTTAATACCATCATCAGGTTGTCTAAGACTGAAGAGAACACATTTATAGTATGCCCTCCTTTCTTGACCATATCTTAAAACTTCATATGTTAGGCACAGGCTGACAGGTTGAGAATTAAGTATTATGTTAAGTTGATATCAAAAGGTACGCTACATGATCACACTAATATAAAGCTGCCTAATAACTTCCCTGCAAATATCAACCTTAAGTTTTCCTACACACCCCTTCCAAATCACTCTAATGTGAGATAAACACTCCTAAGGTTGATATTCCACTCTTCGTAGATGTCATTAGTTCTTAGCTTTTTTTTAATCTCTCCATTAGCAGCACCTGTGTTGTCTGTGCTAGTAGCATCAGCATAAATAATATAGGTGAGCTTCTCAAGTTAGCCAGTGCTAATAATCATAAAGTAGAGAAGATCTTGGACTCCTGCGTCCCTGGTGAGGTAGGCTGGAACCATCTCTAAGAAACGCTTCTCCTCTAGCCATGCAATGTTATCTTCCATTTCTGGAGTCTCAAGGATTCTGTCAGATTCAGCGCTGCCATCCTTCGCGACGCTGGTTAGGAACATTGTAATGTGCTGACAGCTACCTATAGGCCTTTCTCTGTTGTTAGCTGGTGTCAGAACTAATGATGCTTTGCTGCTATAGACGCGAGCTCGCTACCGGATACCATACTAATTAGGAACTGTAGACGACCTCAACAATGTATTAATCATATCTGGTTCGAATGGCTGCTGAACATGGCGAAGCCCATGAACTAAGATGCTTCCAAGCATGAGTTGAGCATTCTTAGCCGTTTCGTCCTTACAGGCTGGATGGAGAATGACCAGGAGAACATGCATAATTCCTGCCTACTTTATACAAGTAAGAGAAAGAATTATAACGTATGCATGCTGATCCAATCCTAGTGATTTACCCCTGGATCATTCAGGCAATCTTGTATGATTACTCACAATATCTATAGCTTATCAAGAGCATTCAGTAGTCTATTATATACTTACTCCCTTTGTACTGTAGTTTGAGGCAGGTGAGGTAAATCCACAAAAGATGGAAATTCAGTAGATTTATGAAGGATATTAGTACTTTTTGAAGGCTAGATTTTTGTTTGTTAAAGTTAAAGCGAAATTATGTTTTCCGGCTCTGTATTGCCTACTGGTGCAATTGTTTATGGTAGAGTATCATTTTCAAAAGGAGCGCAACGACGGCGATGTCTGCCAATGAGACCTCCGAAGTCAGCATGGCCTGCTGTGTCACTACCTAATACAGTAAGCACTCCAGAAAAGGCTGGCGCCTCACTGGCGTCAGTCCGACCATTATTCTGCATCTCATAGACTTTGATTATAATATGGTGGTTCCACCTTGTCACTCTTCAGAGAACCTGCCATCGATGCGTCCACGTCGGCGTCCCAAGATATCTCTCTGGGCCCGTTTTCGAACGTGGCTTCGCTACGCACACTCACCCCTCCGACTACGTGGTAGTCTCATCCGACTCAGACATCAGAACAAGTATCCCTTGCTCACGCTCCTGCGCATGTTCATCCCCTATCCGTCTTGGTTCTTCCCAATCCCTGGTCCATTTTCTCCTCGCGAGCTTATCGAAGATACGAAGAACGAGTCGGGTATTATCACATCTCATTTTGACGATATCCATAATCTCCGCGCTATTCCTATCTGGCGCATGCGCGACACGCCCCTGCGCTCGATTTACCGGCTCTATGAGCTCCACCTCGCTGATCATTACGAGCTGGTGGGGTGGGAGACGGAATATTTCTTCTATCGGCGGGACTGGAAGCTACGAGATATACCATACCCGAGAGATCCTGATCCGCTTCGGTATGCGATTGTCGCATCCATTGTTGAAGAATTACACGAGGCAGTAAATTGGAGATTGAGTCTCGGTCTGCGGAGGAATCGGGAGCATGTGTATCGTGAAGAAGATGGAGACCCATGGCCGCCTTTCACTCCGGAGAAACTGCCTGGTTGGACCAAGAAGGTGGCCCCTATTGACAGGGATTTACTGAGGGTGCCTGTGCTGCCAGAGTCTCTGGATGCGGAGGGGAATTTGGTGCTTGAAGCTAACGGCAAAAGTCCCAATTTTGCCCGGCGCAATATTATCACAAACACGGGGTGGTTCTATACTATCTAGGCACGATTCGATTGCTACTCCTCGAGTATTGTTTAATTTGGTTGTATTGTAGATACCCACTGCATCCGGTGAGTACATGTATTTAAACTAACAGACAAAATCTAATAGCTCTATTCATCCATTTCCTTCCATCACTGAGGTTAATCCGCAAATATGTCCTGCATAAGCTGGCTTGTATTTTTTACACCTGACCGTTCTCCAACCGTCGCCAAGACTGTCTCAGCCCTACAGCCTCCTGGCGGCTATTTAGGGAACTTCAACCTCAGCTTCCCGTACCTTTCCAGGTACTTGATCGGCTCCAGAGCATTCCAATAGCGCTTGAATGGGCTAATGTCACCTCTTCGGCGGCTGTCCTTGACGCCGCGGCGTACTATGTTCTCCTTCGCCAGAAAGTCGCTCTGGCAATTACCGCCCGACAAGGGGCCTCCGATTCCCCAGCAGGAACTTGTCGATGAGGAGGTTTGTCCCAACTACAATTCGGCGACTTTCTATCCAGCAAAGCCCGGGGAAATACTAGCCAAGAGATTTCAACTACTTGTCAAAATTGGATGGGGATCACAATCAACCATATGGCTCGCCCGAGACATTTCAAGGTACCTACCCACATCCGTAACCGCCCCCGCCAGCTTCATGTTGACTGGCGAGAAACTGACACTTGCCCTCACAATCAAGACTTAAATGGAAATCTGAACAAACAGTCGCCCTGAAAATAATCAACTGTAACAACGCCGACGATGCTCGGCATGAGAAGGAGATTGAAAGCCATATCTCGCAGAAAAATCCAGAGCATCGTGGCCGCGTGATTCTACGGACATGCCTGGATGACTTCGAGGTAACTGGGCCGGAAGGAAAGCACATGTGCCTTGTGTACGAACCAATGAGAGAGCCTCTCTGGATTTTACAGAGGCGTTTCGTTGATCGCAAGCTTCCTTTGCCCATTGCGAAGGCATATATCTACTTCCTCCTTGTTGGCCTTGATTATCTTCACTCAGAGTGCAAAGTTGTCCACACGGGTTGGTGCTTGTCGCAATTGTCCTCTGCCTATTCTGACTACAAAGACCTAACATACGTATTAGATCTAAAGCTCGACAATATTCTCATGAGCTTTGAAAACGAAAACATCCTTGCCGACTTCATTAAACGACAACAACCGATGCAATGCAAGGTTGATGGCGAGAGTGGTCGGACTATCTACCGCTGCCATAATGACTTCGGTGCTCTTGACTGGAGAGAAATCAGGAATATGATTCCCAAAATAGCCGATTTCGGGCTCGCAATAAAACTCGACAAGCCGTCTATTAGAGACGGAATGGTAGGGGAGCAACTTGGGATTTATCCTATCCAGCGAGACTATTATCGTGCTCCAGAGGTGATACTTGGCTGCGGTTGGAATTTTAAGGCAGATATCTGGAATTTTGGCGTGCTGGTAAGATCCCTATAACTGTTTTCTGGAGGCGAATGTACAATACAACGGCTTTTTTACAATCACTGGCTTGAGATTAATGCTAATAATTCTGTTTGGTAAGTTGTCCAATATCCTTGGGAGCAAAGAGCTGTTCCAGGAGGTTCATGATATCAACGGCCAATATGATGCAAAGTCACACCTCGCAGAAATGATTGCCCTACTCGGGCC
>JAAAPX010000099.1:0-125186 GCA_012656285.1 Aspergillus fumigatiaffinis
GTGGTGGAAACCGAGGTGCACCGGCGGGCTTGGCCGGGAGGGGGGGTTGGCTGGTATTGTTCATCCCTTCCTTTTTTTCCAGATCGCTGATATTGTCTGGTTTGGATACGGAGGAATGGTTATGCTAACACAAGACGCCCCGAGACACAGCTCCTAACCGGCACCCTCATCGCCCTTCCCCTCGTCGAGATTTCAGTGATATACATGCTTGTCGCGGAATTTACACAGCGCGCGGATCTAGACCCGATGACAGGTGGTTTGGCTGTCCGTGTTGTGTTGGGGTTTCTCCCCGAGTTGCTCGCGGCGATTGTTTTGGTGTTCGTTGGGATTATGACCAGGGGAGTGGGTAAAGTTGATGCTGGTGAGGCTGGGCTGGGGCAAGGGCAAGGGCGCCGGCATAGACATGCTCATGGACATGAAAGGCGCTCGAGCTCGAAACATGGCGCTCGGTTGCATTCGAGGTCACATTAGCGTTCGCATTCGCACTCTGCTGGGCGGAGTGGGCGAGGATTAGTATCAAAATGGGGAGGTTATCTCTTTTGTATGGTGCGCTATATGCTGCAAGGCGCCAGGCGTTATACAAACAAGTCTATTACAGTTCCAACAGGAGCAACTCTTAATATGTGTATTGTGCTTTTATGGTCTCAGCTGGAGGCCACGGCGTATCTACTCCCTGCTTGGTATGAGTATATGTCTGAGGCACATTTGGTGCTCGCGGGAAAAGGGTACGCAGCTTATTCAATGCACACTGTGACAGGCAAAGAGAGTGGCATGTTGACTTTCGCAGTCAGTTTCTGATACGGGATCATGGTCCACGCTAGTCAAGGAATTTGTGTACGATATATACCCTAAAGATCTCTCTCTAGTCTGCAGAAACGTAGAAGCTCGACATAGCAATCGAGTGGCTGAGACTAATCGCGGATACAATTGTGTACTTTTCGCAACATACTGGGAAGCAGTGTTATGCTTGTACGGTGAGAGGGCAATCACTGTAGGGTTCAAAATACGGTGGCGACTATTCAGTGCTTTCGGTAGGCTTTGACCAGAAGGCCCGTGGCCCGTGGGTTTCTCGTTTTTCGCATTAAGCCGGTGCTCAATAAACAATCCTGGGGAATAATCTTGGCACTATTAACATGTTTGTTTCATTTGCAGTAATTGGTCTGTGCAACAGCTTGCTGGAGTGCTGTGGAGGTTGTACTTGTACCCTGGACCTCAGGTGGAAAGTCTCCAGCAGGTCGTCTGAGGACAGGTTTTGCAAAGTTGCTTGTCTTAATGAATGACTAATTTAATTTCATATAAACTAGATTTCACTACTAGCAGAAAAACATAAATACTAACAGACTTAAAGGCGTACAGAAAGTTTTCTTGGTGTTCTCCCAATGGCTTGCCGTATCTAGCTAGATGCTTCGCTTGGGTCTTGAATCTCGTATTCGGTCAGCCTTCAGACTTGGATCTCTTTCCCCTCGACACACATTTGGAGTTGGAAAAGAAGTAACCTTCCAGTCAAAGAGCAATCCAAAACTAAGAGACACCATCACCGCCTGGAATAGGATGTCTCAGATCACTTCGCAGACCCATCAAACATATGACTACGAGCCCCTGTCCAACCCCACGTCAATCCGACTCCTACGGGTGGATCACAAAGACACCGATGGCCTACTACATTGCACCATCAAAAACGCCGATCTGGAAGATGGGCCTTTGTACCATGCCATGTCCTACACCTGGGGCAACCCGCACAGCGAACTCGCCCAGGTCCAGGAAACCCGGGACAGTTATTCACAGAATTATCCCCCAGAGCACAGAGAATGTATATCTGTCGACGGGAAGTTGTTATACATCACTCGAAATGCGTACGATGCGCTCATCTCCGTGCCCAGAGACGCATGGGCGAAATGCTGCAATAGAGGTAATCGCAGGAAACTTCTCCGGACATCGCTTCATTGGGCGTCTATTGCCGGGAAGGAGGACCTGATTCAGCCGCTTCTGTGCTCTGGTGTAGACGTTAATGTCAGGGATGAATGGGGCGTTACGCCGTTGAGTTACGCGGCGCAGGTGGGAAGTCGCGAGGGGGTCGAGTTGTTGCTTTGTGCTGGTGCGGATGCGTGCATTGCGGATAATCGGGGGAATACGCCGCTTGATTATGCGAGGCAAGGTGGCTACGAGGAGATTATCCAGGATCTGGAAGAGGTCATGCAGAAGGGAGGAAGACTGGAGCCGCGAGTGGATTGGCCTGAAGGTCCAGAAAAATGGTGCTGGATTGATCAGATTTGTATCAACCAGGATGATATCGCGGAGAGGGGAGCGCAGGTTGCGATCATGGATCAGATATACAAAAACGCAGTGTTTACGCTTGTCTGGCTTGGGCCCGGGGATCCCTACACCGATATGGCGATAAAGACTATCGAGAAACTCGATACCGCGGCAGGGGACTTCATCCGAAGCAAGGAGATACGACCATATAGAGAGCAGCCTGAAGAGATCTACGCTGCTGCAAGGATCCCCTATGTTTCGATGGGAGAGTGGACTGCCCTCGCGGCTCTCTTTCAACGCCCCTACTTCCGGCGCCTCTGGATCGTCCAGGAGAACATCCTCTCGGACACCATCATGGGCTACTGCGGGACTCGTGAGATCCCTTGGAAAGCATTCCACACCGTGGCACAGCAGATCTACTTTCGACAAGAGCTGCTGGGTCGACCGACGTCAACTGCGTTTATTGCACCGCATCGGCCAGTAGCAGCTCTTGAGAGCGAGATGGTATATCTCACTCAGTGGCGGGAGCGGTTGCAGAAGGGCGACAAGGCTACCGTTCCTCGAGAGCTGTCTCTGGAGAATCTCATCTTTGACACCTGGACCTTCAATGCGACCGACCCCAGGGATCAAATCTTTGGGCTTTATGGTCTGCTCCGTGAGGGTGGTACGGTTGATTGGAAGCCGGACTACTCTCAGTCCGTAGGAGAGGTATTCGCCCGAGCAACGAAGGAGATCATCCAGAAGGCAGGAGAATTGCGCATTCTTTCCGCCGTCCACGACGAGTCCCTTAGGAATATTGCCGATCTACCCTCCTGGGTTCCGGATTACAGCGCCAACTTCTGCAATATGATGTGCGCCAATCATCATGCAGCCGGCGATTCGCCCATGAGGTCCATCATGGGGAGCTCCTGGAACAAACTTCCTGCGACTGGTGTCAACTTTGACTCGGTTCTCGCCATAGGGAACACCACCAGCGGACCCGGGCAGATGTCCATGTTCTTCGACCAAAGGTGGCTGGAACTCGCTCTGCTTCTCCCTGTCCCTTACCACACCGGCCAAGCGAGAACAGAGGCGCTGTGGCGCACCCTCTGTGCGGACCAGGCGCTTGATGGCTCAATGCCAGCTCCTTCGTCCTACGGGGACCATTTTAAAACAATGGTGTGCAGTCTCACCTGCGTCAAAGCTGCTGAAACAGCGCGCGCTGCAGAAAAAGATCCAGAGAATGTTGTTGATCTCCTCTCGGCTGCATACCATGTTCGGAAGACCTGGTCGAGGCCCCCTCTCTCGAAATTGTCTGTGGAGGAACTCACGCGTGCTGTCGCAGATCCGGAAACGAACCTCAGTCAGCCGGACCTCCAGACACTGACTCATTTGTTGTATAAGCTGCAATTTCTTGGGATTGCTGAAGACCAGTGCTCTACACCCTCTATCGATGAGGTCGAGAAAGCATACTACAGTTCGTCATGGCTGCCCTGGGATGAGAGCGAGACATTACAGCTTCCTGCAGAGGGACAAGAGTTTCATAATGCGTTAAGACGGAAACATGGTCGACGGAGGCTATTTGTCACTGTCAATCGGTCCCTCGGCTTGGGACCCGCCTCGATGGCGGTTGGGGATGAGGTGTGGGTTTTGGCGGGCTCGGGGGCCGCGATGGTGCTAAGAGGGACTGAGACGGAGGATGAATACCGGCTGGTTGGGGCAGCGTATGTGCATGGAATTATGAATGGGGAGCAAGTTGGTGATGGTGTAAAGTTGCGGGATACTACTCTAGTATAAAGTTCCATAGATTTCACATAATTAGCCCCAAAATGCAAGTTGGACACATTCCAGAAACCTGACCTCCACGAGGAGTCCGCCAATACTACTTTGTGAAACCCACCTCTCCCTCAATGAACAATGAAGGAAAGCGTCAATCAGTATCTACCGGGCGTGCTTCGGCAGTCTAAATCCCAGATACGGGAGGTATTTCCCCGGGTGCCAGTAGACGAACAATGCCGCACATGGGAGGATTGGCAATGCATCAAAGACATACAGGCACCACTCATGTAGATTGATATAGTCATTCTTGCCTTCGGTGAATTCGACCAGACGGTAGACCGAACGTATCTGTAGGAGAGATCAGCGATGATCTACATGAGAGCAAGATCAGTATAAAACACTTACAAGAATCATCAGAGTAGAAAAGTTGACCACTCTCAGCAGTGCATTCCAGTTGGCACTCTTCCCCGGACCACCAGGTCTTGCACCAAGGCTCTCAAGCATTTCGAATTGCTCGCCGACAGGCTTCGCGAACCGTTTCGACGTGAAGTTGAACCGAAACGCAGCAATGGAGAATAGCCCAAACGCGATCAGCTGGACTATGACACCAATCAGTGCAATATTGCGACCAGTGTCAAACTTGTCCTTCGAATCACTGCTAGCATCATCGGCTGATGTGATCAAGACTGCGCCGCCTAGCTGAAGCAGGAGCGCCACAATATCAAAACCCACAAAGATCGGAGTGATAAAGCGTGGAGGAACCCAGCACAACTGAAAGGTTCGTGCTTCGGCCGGGACGACGTGGAAAAGGATACGGCCGAAGAGGATATAACAGCAAGCTGCCATCAGGACGGGCGCGAGAATGATGAGGGAAAATTGTAATACATAGGGCATGCGTTCGGAGACGTGCTGGGCGGATATAGAGCGGGAAATGAAGCCTATTGCTTCCACTTTGGTATATTAGTGGTGACAGTTGCCAATATTGCAAGGACGCACTTACTAGCCACTGCGATAACCATGGTGATCCATACCCAAGCTCTGTATCGGATCCATTGAAATACAGCTAGGACAAAGGTGGCTGAGTACAAGACTGCAAAGACAATGGCAGCACCTAAAGAAGGGCTGTATTCGTAATAGGATGCCTTGTATTCCCGTGGCAGATGCATGATATATTAAGAAATATTCTTGATAAAGTTGAAAGTTTTTTTTGGGAAACAGCCTATGTTTTCTCCGTGGTCGATAGCATCTCCAAATATATATAGAACAACTTCTTCATGAAACGAATGCCGTTGATGGATCGGCACTCGAACATAAGCGCCTAGCGCCGAGAAAAGGGAATGTATTTCGGGACACTGCCACACTTCTTTTAAATTTTAGGCAGCTATTATCTCCATCTCGCAACCAAGTCTGCTCCCCTGAAAAATCCCAAACTTGAGATGTTTTGATAGCTGTGCTGAAGAGGACAATCCTCCAGCCAATAAAAGGCGTTCTTTCTATCTCAGTAAGCGGACTTCGCTTGAGCAGCCAATTATAGTGAGCACGCCATTCCCGATTAAGCTAGGGCAGACGAAATACTTGCCTCATTTGGCAAGCACGGTGGGCCCCTGGCTACTGCCTGAAGGGGTTAGTGACTGCATCGCCTCTTTCATCGGTCTCTGTCTACGGAGTCTTGTTTCATGCCATCATCCACGACATTCAAGCTTAGGAAAGGAGTTCTTTCTACCAGTAGCAGTGTGGCTGCAGATGGTCCTTGGCAACGTGGCATCTGCGGTTCTCGAGCATTGGCCTAGATCGATCTTTTGTAAGAATCCGGCCGATCCACGTCTTCTGAGACTGCCTAGTTGAATCCAGTATCGGCAACACACAGCTTGAATCGTCTTAAATGTATTGCATTAATTTGAGAGACATTGATCAGTCAACCGTGCTGCGACAAAATGCCTTTTTGTTGTCGTCCGAGCAAATTCTGTCTTGGGTGTCGCCAGAGACGCATCAAAGTAGGCGATCCTCCACCGCAACGGAAAGGAGCCATACTGACCTGACAGTGTGATATGGCCGTCCCTGCCTGCTCTCAATGTAAAAGAGCTGGCAAGGAATGCGTGGGCTACAGGGACGAGCTCCCTCTGTTATTCCGAGACGAGAATGCTCGCACCATCAGACGAGCTACAGCTGCTAAGGCTCGATCCAGAGCTCAAAGAAAGGATGCAGAATCCGATTCCGCTTCTTCACCTGATTTGCAGCTTATAAGTTCAAGCCAAAAGCCTATCACGTCTACCTCATTACCCTCAACCTTGCCGTCCCTTGATATGGACGAACTCGGGCTGCATTTCTTCGTCTATCACTTCTCCACTTACGCCTGGGCCGGCCGATGCCCACCTCAGAACATTACATCGGCTTTTATGCGCCGATTCGGCGAAGATGCAACTCTGGGAAGTGCGGCTGCTTCGGTCGGTTTAGCTGCCCTGTCGAATATTCGAAAGGATGAGGCGATCTTACGTGGAGCACGGCAGAGGTATGGTCAAGCCATCAGAATAATCCAGAGCACACTGAGATCTAAGACCGCCTACCAACTGGACGGTACCATAAAGATTATTTTAATGGTTGCTCTATTCGAGGTAGGCAGCTACCGGCCCCCATGGAGGAGTAATGGATCTGATCGTTCGTCCATACAGATTGTCGACGCCAACCCGACGTCAAAGCTATCCTGGATCGTGCATTTGCAAGGTGCAGCAGCCTTGCGGAATCGGTCACCGCGAGGTTTCTTCACCAAGAACCATCGTGTTCAGATCATGTTCACATTTACTTGGATTTTCAAATACTTCCAGACCGGAGGGCCCTTTCCACAGGAGTTAGAAGGTTGGGCGGCGCCGGATATACCTGTCGAGGCCAACGATGACTTTCCTGCTGTCTCACTGATCGAGATCCTCCTCAAATTTATCCGTCTGCGTGCCACGCTCGCCAAAGGCAGTGACCAACCAATGAGCAGCGCTTTAACGGAGGCATTGGCCTGCGAAATGCAGCTCGAGGGATGGTCAACGAGCCTCCCTGCCAAATTTGGTTACAGGGAGAAAGCTTCAACAGATACCTCACAATACTTCTATGGTCACTTCCACCTTTATGAGGACGTCTGGGCTTCGCGCATTCTAATCCACTATCTTGCGGGCCGCCTCTTGGTGAATGAGTTGATATTGCACCTTGCGTCCCAATCTGATGCGTTAATCGAGCAAATACTACAGACAGCTCATGCCCGCCGTACGATCATTCAAATGGCCGGCGATATTTGCGTAGCCGCCGCGAGCCAGCCTCTATTTCCGGAATATATAAGCCTCGACGGAAGAGATTATATGAGCCTCAACAGAAACGGCGCAATGCCTCCACTCAGTGGCGTCTTCATGTTTATGTACCCCCTTGCAGTGGCTGCAACTGCGACTGGGGTGTCTGACGACCTCGGTGAATGGGTGTTGCGTACTCTCGATCATATTGGCAAGACCATGGGTATCCGCCAGGCTTTGTTGATGAAAGCCGAAATAGCACAGTCCTGTCAGCGCAGGCTCCAAAGTCAAATATACTGTCATCCTACGGAGACTTCATCGAGCCTTCGAAATTCATGTCTGCAAAATGGCGATGCATGCTTAAGCTGAATGACACACGTTGTACCAGTTCCGAGAGTGCATCCTCCGTCTACACCAAAAATCCATCTAAAACGGCTGTACTTCTCAGGCAAAAAGGAGCGAACCCACACAGGACAGAAGACATTAGAAGTGAATATTATGAGCGTTATGACTAACGGCCCCGTTGCCGCCGTTGAGGATAGGAGCTGATCCCGCTGAGGTAATCAAACCAACAACTCGAGGACTCTTGCTAGGCTTTTGCCAGCCATTGACATGGTTGAGACTGCTTCTACTGCCTGTTTCCATAGCCTCTTCATGTTTCTGCTCACGAAGACAGCATCGATCCGCTGCAGCGATTGAATACCTACCGATTACCCAAAACGGCACTGTCGGTGGGGTAGGTGCGCGGGGCGGAATAGAGTTCTTAGATTTCAAAACCCGCTAATTCCGGATTGCCAGTGAAGCTACAAAATGACTGAGCCCACGAACTGGGTATCCGTTGAATGTCGCATGTGCCCACATGCTACATCCGTAGGTAGAGGATACGTTTCATCTTAACCCCGTTTGGGTTCGGTGGTGTATGCATACTCCGTACGCGAACAGGTGGCGTAGGATTCGGGTCAATTCCAGTGCCGTTACAACATCCCAGTCGCCGCAAAATCCGAAACCCATAGAAAGCGGATACGGAGTAATGGCTAAGCTTTCTCGTCAGTGGGGGCGCCCTGAGCGGCCATGACAGTCCTTCCGGTTTCCGATTCCCAACATAGTAAACTCATGGCCTGCGATTTCGAATCCTTACAAATCGATGTGAGACTTGGGAGAGTTAATGCTCTGGTAATTATTAAGCACCGAGACGCAGAAACCCCTCGACTGGTTATATTGCAGCAAAGTTCCGCAGAAGTTGCATGAAGTTCAGCAGACTAGGACACGGCATCGTCACATCCTCGATAAGCTCCGGTACAACTTCCCAGAGATCCTCAATACAAGACACCTCCATAATGGCCAATGAAGCTGCCTGGCTCAAGGAGCCCAAAGCCAATGTCGAAATTGGGCCGGCTCAGATGTACACTCCAGGTCCCGGAGATGTGTTGGTGAAAGTTGAATCAATTGGATTCAATTCCATTGATGCGAAAATACAGAAGTAGGCCTACCTAGTCTCCACAAAGTTAGAAAGAGTCGCTAATGCCCTTTGCAGGTACTCCGCGCTTCCCATTTCTTATCCTGCCATTCTCGGGGTTTCCTTCGCTGGCGTAGTCGAGGAAGTCGGTCCCGCCGTTACCTCCGTAAAATTGGGAGATCGTGTGGTCGTTAGCAAATTTCCTGGTGGTGGGAACAGCTATAGTGCCTTTCAGAAGTACGCCCTCGCCAGGGAATCTTGCCTCGCGAAACTCGACCGGAGCACTGCTTTCGATGATGCTTCTGCGGCAATCACCAATTTGGCTACAATAGTAGCGGCTTTGTCCATACAGATGGGACTGCAGCGTCCCCCACTGTCCGGAAAGGCGGAACCCAATGGGAAGAGGGTTCTCATAATGGGGGCTCATCGAGCTGTGGCCGGTACGCTACCAAGTACGCTTCCGATGCTGGATACGAAGTTGTCACGACCTCGTCTCCAGGGCATAGGAAAACCGTTGAGGAGCACAATCCTTCCTACATCATCGATCATACACTGCCTCATGAGAAGTTGATCAGCGAGCTCAAATCTCACGGCCCCTACGATGCTGTATTCGATGCCATTGGCACACCCCCTGTGACGGCTGTGCTGGTCGCCATGTTCGGCGAGAAGGGAGGATCATACCACACTACTTTGCCTCCGATGGGCGATGAGCAGATTCCAACCAACGTGGAGAGGATATTTGCGTCCTATACCGCTTTGCTTGACAAGGACGAAAATGAAGATGTTCGAAAATGGTTCTTCGAACAGTATGTTCCGAAGGGGCTGGCAAATGGACAGATTGTCCCGAGCAGCATAATCAAGAAAGAGAACGGCCTGAGAAGTGTGCAGGAAGTACTGGATAGCGTTTTGAGTATTACTGGAAAGAGATTCGTCGTTAACCCACAAAATTAGTGTCCTTTGCTCGGCCATTTGGGCCCATTTGGATTTATGGAAGCCACTCAGGGCCCCTTCCTATGCAGGCAGATATTTGATAGCGCAATATGGGCTCAGGCAGAATTGCAATACGCAATACTAGTTCAGCCGAGCACGCAAGTATATCTATCATCTGCTCATGTGGTATAGTCTTTGCAAATAATACTTGTTTATCATCAAAATGACTTCCAATTTACCTGCGAAGTGTTGCACTGTCGGGGTCAAACACAGTGTGGACGCGAACGGGGTTGTATGTCATCAAAGTACTATTTAGTTTCGGCCGTATAGTTGTTTTGTCCACTCTTTACCAGACTAGTGGACTGGTGAAATTGCAGAACTGTTCTCCTTGATATATACCAACAGAGCCACCCCGCCTTTAACATCTACTGACCAATAAGAGAGACAGAGTAAGCAAGTTGCATGCATGACGTCTGCCCCCAGATCCGCTCAGCACTACCCCTACCCGTGTTGGTAACAAAACCAGCTACCTTATCATAGGCAACCGAACCCCAGCGGCCTGGTCACTATTCCCCTTGGACACAAGGACTTTCTACGATGCTTGGCTCATTGTGTTCAGTACCCTGATCTTCAATCTCCCATGGTTGGAAGAATCTGATATGTCGAAAACGCCACCTTTTTACTGCTTGCATTTGTAATTTCCAAAATTTCAATCCAATGGGTACTGATTTCCTGGCATTCTGGAGACAATATTGCTAATGATCCATTCCTTTCTGCTTCCATCTGGCCTCCTTGCACTGTAAATAACGAATCTAAAAGTAGTAGAGTATAGAAACTATCACCAACGCATCGGTACATGGATTTAGGCCTTTACTTCTAATAAAGACTTTACAGTATCCACCACGCAGTCCTTGAAGGACCTGAAAGGTATTCCTAGAATCTGCTTCATAGGCGTGGTGTCAATCACGAAGCTCCGGGTTCCATCAGGAACAGGAATCTGCTCTGGCAGTCTGTCTGCCAGCTCAGGGAAATTATCCTTGATCACGTTGGCGATTTCGTAATTGCTATATGGTCCGGCGGCAGCAAGAAACCGTTGGCCAGCTGCTTCTGGGACTTCGATTGCGCGAACGTGAGCAAGCGCGACATCTCTCACATCTACCCACTGGAACGAACGAGGGGGAATGCCTGATTTCGTCTTGCCCAGGATCATATCCCTAAATACGGCGTTGGAGGTGTTGACGTTCTCAAGGGAGTCCAAACGATATGTGGCAGGTCCAAACACCATAACGGGATTGATGGTGGAAAGAGTGAACCCCGGCTTTTCATTTTCGACAAAGTCCCACGCAGCTTTCTCGGCAAATTTCTTGCTCCCAACGTATGCTAGCTGACCATTCGTCAAGGCCTGCTCCATGGTGATAGGGTTCCAATGGTCCGCGGTGTATACAGGTATCGCTTCCTGAAAGTTCACGACGGCAGCAAAGGAGGAGGTAATGACGACTCGTTTGACGGAGGGAGCCCATCGCTTGATAGATCGAAGTATTTCCGTTGTTCCCATGATGGCGGGATCAATCATGTCCCGTTTTCGGTCTGCTGCATCATAATGAAAGGGGCTAGCCGTATGTACTACAGCTTCAAATGGAGGTTCCGACTGAACTGCCTTGTCGAAGGCTCCCGACCGCGCCATGTCCTCAACTATAGTGTACGAGAGGTTATTGGCAAACTCGGGATAGCTTTCCAGGCATTCTCTCCCCTTCATATCGCTGCGTACAGTGGTCACGACGGTATGGCTGCCAGTTTGTCAGTTAATGCCCCATACCAGTTTCAGGCAGTACAAACCCATGTTGGAGTAGGGCAGCTAGACAGTGCTTCCCAATGAAGCCGCTGCCTCCGGTAAGAAGAACTTTCATGATATGTTCACTTCAAGAAGAAGCTCCGACCTATTCCAGATGTATGGTAGACTTGAAACTGATCGTAGGCGGAGAATATGGACACCGGCCAGTATTTAAGAAGCTCGTACGCCGTAAATTAGTGACGAGCCCTCCCTGCGGGGCTGAAAATGGGTCACCAGCCTATTTAGATGTTGGCACAGTGGGTGGGATGGGCCGTTCTCGAATACATCGGCCATTTGCCAGCCGCCGTTGAGCGTGCGTGGAAGATTAATCAGTTCCTGGCTCTGGCAGCCACCAATGGCATTCCTTAGGCCGCTCAGGCCGGTGACCCAGAAAATGAATGCTAAGCCGAAACTGATGGGATGCTGTACATGAGATATGACTGTGTGTAATAGCATGTAATCTTACCATCACATTATAGATTCATTCACAGTTAGCTGAAGACGAGAGTTTGCCCAACATCTCTTCGTATCCTTGGCACCTTGGCTTACTTTCTGAGCTTTTAACGCTTGAAGAATGGTATTGATAAACGCCTACGGACACCATGACCACTGGCCGGGAGACTAGGGCGGCAACCGGTAAACCTTTGGGATGCTTTGAAATCAATTTGCAGACGAGAGCATGGGATAGAATACCCTTTTGCTTCTTTTGACAGTTATTTTCCTAACATGCGTCGTGCACGTCCGTTTCATTCTGAGGTTATTGTCTTCACAGACGCACAACTACCTTCTGCCCGTGGCCATCTCTGTAGCCATCCAAGGCCGCATTAATCCTTTCGGGATCGGCCCGGTCAATGTGTTCGTACCTCAGCGAGCGAAGGTTCCCAGCCTGCAGCCAGCCCTCTACATTCTCCCAGAACACCATTGACACATCCGGATACAACGCGCTGAACCCGAAAGTCAACCGTCTGTCGTAGCCAGCAGCCTTTTCTCCGATCAGCGCTTTGTCCGGCTCAGTCTCATCCACAGGGTTCAGCGTGATGAGGCAACCCTTTCGGGTGTTTGACAGCGCCGCGAGGCCGAGATTCTGAGCGGGCCCTACATTAACCGTATCGAGCGCATAGATAAGCTCGTCACCTGTGATGCCTCGTATCTGGCGTAGGATCTCGTCGTGGTTAGCGTGACGATCAATCACATGCGTTGCGCCCATGCCTTCCAACTCTACGGTGTTTCTTGAAGAGGCAACAGTGACTATCCTACCGAACCCGACTATGCGAGCGAATTGAACGGCAAATCGGCCGCAATTTGATCCCCCGCCCAGAATAAGGATAGCCTGATCCTTAAAGGCTGCACGATTCTCATCCAGGGCCAGTGGTAACGGCAGGCCTAAACCAGTCGAATGAAACAAGGCGATGAAAGATGCCATGGCGCAGACGGGAATGCCAGCGGCCTCTTCATCCGACAGACCGGTGCCTGCTACCCTGGCGGCAAATCGGGCATCGACCAAGGCGAATTGTTGAAGACCGCCGCAATCTTTGAGTTCTTGCCCAGGGACAAAGTCCGCATGGGCAAATATGTGCTCGCCCACTGCAAACTGCGACGCCTTTCTTCCTGCACCGCGCTTGACCACAATTCCCGCAAGCTCGTGACTCAGGACTTGAGGGGGCTCTTTGAAAAACAAGCCTACATCCCGCGTTTTCTGATCAAGAGGATTCACTAGAATCTATCAGAAGGAAGTAAAATTGCCAGCGGCGGACATTAACTTACAGCTTGCAGCCGTCACCTGGACCAGAAGTTGATTTCCCTCTGGGTCGGGAATTGGTCTTTCCACAAGTACGGCAGGGGACTTGAGGCTGGTGACAGCGATGGCCTTTTGCATGTTGATTCAGAGTCGGGAAAAATTCTATACGTTGTCGCGCAGTTCAATAATAGGCACTCTAAAGTTTTGCTCGAGTCTAAACTGGCGAATTGATGCAACTGCGATAGATACCCTACTGCAGACCCAGTTTAGTTAGGTATACTAGCAACGTCGGGACTTGCGGACTTAGTGCCTGTAATAAACTCTACAGCACCGTCTGTTTAATGCAATATGATTGGCCGTGTAATCACCTTGCATTAGCTCCTACTGCTAGCCCCCCTTAGATGCATCATTCTGACCCACTCTAGCAGAGCACCGTTTTGGTGTCTTGCAAGTTGCACTGAAGAAAAGTTTCAGTTCCCATGGAGCATGTATTACCCAATACCTTAGAGCGATGATGCAAAGGAATCAAGTAAGGATTGAACCTGCACCGTAATGATTAAAGTCGGAACGCACTGATGGTTCAGAAGCAACTTAGTCCTGATCTGGAAGTCTCAAACTCAACAACGCGGCACCTTAGCCAGTTACATTTACCGTTCCAGCTGACAAATACCTAGTAAGCGTGCTGCATGTATTAAATAGGGTTAATTACCCGTCACAGCCGAGTTCACGGCCGTTTTATCCTACCTTACTACAGGTCCAGTCATCAAGACGCATGCATAATGGATCCCACCATTCCATTGCAGCAGTTACCGCAACAATTGAAAGCAGCAGGTTCTGAAGATGATTGGACTGGAGTTAGTGACCCGGCTACGCGTCGGCGATTACAAAACCGACTGAATCAAAGATCCTATCGTTGGTAGTCCCTGATCTCTTAGATGGGGTGCTAGAGAGAGTTAACTTCCTGATTGCAGGACAACGCCATGCTAAGAATAACAGTATTGGCCAGGGTCGGGCAAATGGTGTGGACCCCAGTCCAGACAGTGGTCATCCTGTTCAGCCCATGAGGAGTGTGTCTGCTGCAGTTAGCACCGCCTCACATGTCGCTGCCTTATACTGCAGATTAACTATTGACAAACACTCTACATGCACCTTTGCACCGCCAAATATCCACCAGCTAATGAGCCAATTCGAAAGGGATGCCGTGGAAAAGTACCTTTCCGGCTCCCCCAAGATAGATGACCTCATCTCTCTCAGTAGAATAAATGTTCTACGAGCGGCTTACGAAAATGTTATTGCGCTGGGCATGACTGCTGAGTGGCTATGTGCGGATGAAGCAGTTTCCGTGTTTAGTCAGTCCTGTCCAGGGGCACGAGAAATAGATGTTCCCCAGAGCCTAAGCCCAACGTCCTTGCAGCGGAGAGTTCCACATCATCCATGGTTGGATGTCTTTCCTTTCCCGCAGATGCGGGATAATATGATCATGGCTGGGGACGCCCTAGATGACGATGAGCTGTGTCATGACCTTGTATGTTTCTGGGACACTCGTGATAGCCGCGCAACGCTACTCGTCTGGGGAGCCCCGTGGGATCCACGGAACTGGGAGGTTACCGAGGCGTTCGCTAGGAAGTGGAGCTGGGTACTAAGTGGCTGTCCGGACCTGCTGGTTGGTACAAATATGTGGCGACGTAAGAGAGGTGAGAAACCTCTGCTTTGGAGGGAAATCCTGGGGCCAAGAAGAGCATAGGTGGTGTAAATGGCGGTCGATTTGAAATTATTTGGATTATCCTGTTGACTCCTAGTAATTGTGGATCCTTGTGACCACGAGCGAGGAATTGGGCCTTTGAGAAGATCATGACTCAATTGAGACGCAGGGTTAAATTAGCATACTCCTGCCCATAGGACTCGCTGATAATGGCGCAGTATGCTAGCTGCTTGTTGGCTGCTCAGAAATGAGAAACAACGCTATTTGCATCCTTCAATTCTTAATGAACTGGTGTAGATTGATAAATATCTTTAAGTGCTCCAAGCCATGAAAGTAGCATGGTACGCAGAATGTGTGTTTGAACCTCTCAAACTGACAGAGTCTTGCAGGTATAAGTCGCGATACTGTTGATAGGAGGAAGATTTCGGCCAAGTAATTTTTTCAAGGTCATTAAGTTGATCATTCAGCCATTTGGCGTGACGTTGCGCTGTATGACCTTATGCGCAAAGGTCCGGAAGAGGTGTTCACGCAGAGATTCATAATTCTATCCTGGCAACTACAGCACCCTCAGCCTCTATGCTCAACAAAGGCTTAATCTACCATGCTCAAGTTGGAATCTTGTATATAGGCTGATGCGATACAAAGTTCACTCATATCCTTTAAAATCTGAGTGGTGCTGGGAGGATCCTACAGATAAGAACCACTATAAGCCCAGGGCCCCGCATCTTGGACAATTTATGGATTATATTAATGATAGTGGCAACCTAGAGAGTCATGATAACATCCCTGATGATATCCGCCGAGACCTGGTCCTGGAAAGTCAGGCGGGAAAAAAATCTAGAAAAGCTGACGACGCACCAGCAACGGGGGTGCCATATACTCTAATAAGCATCAATGTGCTGTTATGCGACTCGGAGGTAAACGGTACGTGTCAGAATCGATGTAGGACGAAGAAAGAGTCTTAGTAAGAGTAGGAAGAGGAGTAAACGTAGCTGAAGGATCACCCTCGTAGAGAGATGAGGAGTAGATATCAGACAGTTGAGACATCATAAGCGTAACTTGATAATCTCGTGTGAGTGAATAAGGAATCAGGGGACTTACCAAGTTTACTCTAAGCAAGCAAGCTAAGTATCTAAGGGGCTGTCCATCGTAGTCAACCTATGTGATAAGATCGATCTATCACAAAATAAACCTACCGCTATATATTCTCCGCTAAGTAATTGGATTTTACCGCCACCTGCCTGCGGCGACCCTGGGCCGCCCTGGCAGTGCCCTATGTAGCCCTGTTGCCGCCCAGGGCCGCCCGTTCTCCTTAGAGATATTCGTGAGATAGGCCGCCCCGTCTTTGCGATTCTTTCAGCAAGAGGTGTGAAAGTTAAAGAGACTTCTAAACCGGTTTGGATGGGCGGGCTGTGCTGAGGTCTAGTTCCTACGGTGAGGGCATGGGCCAAGAAAGGTTATTTAGGCAGACAGATTTGCTTGGCTTTAGTCATTGAAACCCCCTCTTGTCTGTTTGGCGAACAAATATATACCAGCACACTGTCATAGGTTCCATCTTTTGTAGTAAGTTTCTCTCTTCTTGCATCCAGAATGGACCCCTTATATATGAAACAACTTCCCACCGGCACTGAAGGCAGCGATTATAATCTAGAAAATCACCTCGCAGTGCTGCACGAACTCTTTATGGGCAAAATCCACTCCCCGGAAGCGGCAGCAAAACTAGCCTTGATCGCCTTAGCTCTCGATGCCTCCCTTGAGGCCCAACTCGGTCAGCTCTGGCATCTAATATTCAGAGTTGCATGTGAGAACCCAGAACGCCAGGATAAATTGGTTGACATTCTTGTGGATATGTCGCATCTCCCGGATGTTACAAAACCCATTGAAGATGGGTTAGATGAGCCGTTGATTCTTTATGATAAACGGGTGTGGAAAGACCTGCCGCTGCTTGGCTGGGAGATCCGGCGGCACTGGGATAACTCTATTCCACCCCCGGGTACGAAGACAGTGGAGGAGAGGAACGCCGCTATCTTGAGGACTGTGAATGTGAATCGTTTTGTTGCCCTTCTTGTTGCTACCGACGAGCCTATTTTCCTGGTGAATTCATGGTTCGCGCTAGTGACGCTGCGCATAGCACTTGAGACGCCATGGGTGCATATGCTGGCGGATGAACCCTTGGAAGCCTGGATCCCTGCTGCGGCAGCTTGGATTGAGGTACTAGGTGTAGAGATCTATGAATGGGATGAAGAATATGAGTCAGGACACCTTGCCGGCGCTCTAGGTAGCGGGGGGCCGTTGTGGAAAGGGAAGCACGGCTTTTCAAAGGAGAGGTGGACGTTTTGGAGAGAGAGATTTGGCGAGACAGCAAGGAAAGAAGATGAATCAGAGCATGTTAGGCGAGTCGCAGAGGAGGCAGGTCTGATGATGAAAGAGATCGAAGTTGGTTATGTAGAGTAGTGAATGAGGGTAGATTCAGGAGCCCAGGTGATGGGGCAGGTCAGAGAAAGAGGATGACGATTAGTCAGGAAAGCTCCGCTTTAAAGAGGGCAAGCATCTACTCTACCATTGTACCATACCCTTAGCTATAGTAGCTAAAAGATAGGAAGCACCAAGAGTAGAGAGAAGAAGAGAGTTAACTTTCTAACTACCGGGCAGATCTCTAATAGACATATAGACAATTTAGGGCCCAACAAACAAGCATACTAAACTAAAAAAGGAAACGGGCATTCTCCCGATGTGACCCCCTAACAGTAGTTAGGTACATAGGAAGGCATTTTCCATCAAGTTTCCGGGTTTATGTCACGAAATTAGCCCTTTATCACACTCAAACATCTCCTCCAAATCCCTACCGAACAAACAACCCCCGGCCCTTCAGGCATTCGGACAGATTACAAAACCATTGTCTGGTGCCCCAATATGCGTCATAACTCCGCAGTATGCGAAGTTATCAGGTAGACCTGTAATGGGACTGTGGCTGGTGATCTTGTAGACGATACAATCAGTCTGAGGGTCATCCTTCCCTACTGCTCCAAACATGCGCCCATTAGTGAGGATAGGGAATTCTTGATATGGTGCCGGTACTCCAGCACAGTTAGGAAAGTTGATATTTTCCCTATTATTGTATCTGTGAGGATATACCACATCTAGGACCAGGCAAAAGATAACAGAGTTGGGATTGTCAGCCTCAGGACAGTGTTATTTTAGACAACGCAAACTCACTTTTACTACCTTGGACCCCGCCATTTCCTGTTAGGTTGTAACTTTGAGCGGCCTGGAAGACTCTAGCTTGGTAAGAGGAGCTGTAGGCATTTCGGTCTATTGGCGGCTCTGTAAGCATTTACTTGCTTTACAGAAAGGAACAACCTCATCACCACAGATACAGTCTGCACTTTGATGCTTCACAGCAATGCTAGGGCCCTCAGTAGAGGATCTTTTTGCAAAAGGAAGAGGATTGGCATAGACAGTAAGACCGCCAAAGGCGGCAGTGGTTAGCCTAGCAATTGTGAGGTACATAACTTTGAAATTGAATGAGAAAGATTGTAAAGCAGACTGTTTGTTGGCAGTGTTGTATTTTTAATTCAGCTACGTAGCGCTCCCCAGTTATAGCTTTACGTTCCTAGGCTTTTGCCATGAGGTCATTGAATCTGTTACATTAACAACCAAGAATATATGCGGACACTAAGGGGATGCTGTAAAGCATCCAGTAAAATGGACTGGCTGGTTAATGTACCTTGAGGCACCGTCCACCAGCATTGCATGATGTAACCCCATCATTCAATCTATGCATATCTTGATGGCGGTGACCAACACTATCCAGATTGCTAATTGGATGTCCGTGTCAGGGGAGCTCTGGCGGCACAGTTGAGGTGCATTATGGTCCCACTTGCTAAGAGCGGGAAAAGCAAGTAACTTGCAAGCTGTCTGGATGCTGGAGGGGCAGTGGATGTCCAAGCAACTACACCACAACACCACACCAACACCACCATCACCACACCGCACTTTCCACTTCCATACCATTCAGCATGGCTAGTGGCTCTATCGCTGAGATCATGACGTACGGTTGGCTAGTTCATCTGGGCGTGATAATTACGTTGACAAGTTCCCAGGGACGAGGAGTATAAACGGAAAGTCGAGCATTCTGTTGAGCCCGTTGTGGTCACTTTCTTTCCCCCTTGGACGATAAGTGCAAGGCTGGTGCATTGAGGATTGGGGAGCTGAGCTGCCTTGACCTTAGATAAATTCAAGGCGAAAACCCGGACTTCTTCGTCAAGCAGGGGGTGAAAATTAGGGTCGCGCGCAGATTCGTTAGCGACACTAGACTCTGGCTTGGGGAGAGGGAGAACGGTTCTGCATAATGTATACTAAAGCACTACCTTAACTAGTTGCCTAAGAGTTCAAGGGTATCGATTAACTATCACTTTCCGAGTCAGTTTTGACCCTGACCTTACATAAGACCTTTGGCCTGCATCCAATATGGAACCTTCTAAGTAAGAAAGCCCAGCGTCTTAATTGCGCATCTGCCTATCATAGACCTATATCCTATAGGGATTAACTTAGAGTTTCATAACTAACTTTGCAAAGCCCATTGGCGGACTTCCAGTTCAGTTCAAGTTCCGTGTACACCCAGGGGATTGAAGCCCGACAGTGTTGTACAGGCATAGGACGTTCAAATCATGCTAGTTTATACATAAAGTAGTTATCCAGGATGTACTATGTGTTGCAACCATCAGTAGATACTATTCTATGTGTGTCTGTGCGTGACTAGAGGAGCAATTATGATTATATTGCCGAGACTACCATCATTCCACTGACAAACTGTTTTGATACAGATCCAGTACTTTAGCAGGCGAATTCAAAGGTATATGCTATATTAGACGAGGAGAACTTTACCCACTATGTTACTGAGTTGCTAGTATATATAGATCGCTAAGATTTATAGGGGAATCTACCTCTCTAAATTAGGTAGTTCTATATTATAATTATAGTACTGCTAGAGGATAGAAGCCGTAGAGATACTAGGTTACTAATAATAGTATCTTATATTCTTATCTCTACCCTACTACTACATAGGATCTTTATAACTAATCTTGTCTTAGTAGTATAAGTAAACTATGATACCTTGGGTTCTTGGCGGGTTGGCGGGTAGCCCATAAGTACCCAAAAAATAATAACTATTCAGCTGGCTGTCTTACTCTGCGAGATAAGAACAAGGCTTCCCTCTGATTGGCTCAGTTCGGCCAAATGTCGATCAGGGCGATAAGCATTGTCCCGCATTTATAGTGGCGGATACAGAGATCGATCCGTGTACGACATCATCTTCCATTGGGCTCTCAAAGAAACTATATGTAAGAGCTTCAGAAGGGGCTCCAGGATGAGTGGCCTCAGAGGTGGCGGTTATCCTTGAAGTGCGGTTACAAGCTTATAATGTCCATATCCAGCTCTCGCTTCATGAGGGCTTTATGTCTGTTAACAGAAAGGACATGATGTGATATTATCCTGTACTTTTCTTTCACCTTAGAATTTCGTGTAATGTATTTCTCGTGTGGAACTAAGGTAGGTATCACCATCTATTACTCAGGTAGTGACCTGATAATCCTGCCAGTAGACTCACATGGGTAGGGGCCACCTGTCAGTACAAATGAAACGCACGACCCCGCTTTTCTTTTATAAGATCCATCCCAGTACCTACCTACTGGCGAGAATCCACAAGTTGATCTAATCTGAGTTTATCTGCAACCGAGACGCTCAACCAGTTCAAACGAAATGTCGCTCCCACAGCCCCTTCCCTATGTCCCAACCGCGGATGAGATCGTTCCAGCGATGCACCGCATAATCAACAAATACAACGCTATCCGCACCCAAATCCTCTAAACAACTACGCCTTCCACTGCAACCTTCAGGAACGTCATTCTCCCCTTAGTGAATGTTGAAAGTGCCGTCCAAGGCGAGCTAGGAATGATTGACATGCTTCAATATGGATCTCCGTCCCTCGAGACACAAGGCGCGTTCGACGAGGCCCGAAAACTGTACCTTAAAGCCTCGGCACTATGGGTAGCAGATGAACCCTTTTTCAGGCTTCTAGAGGCAGTAAGAGAGAAGCCGGAGTTTCAGGCGCTGGACGCGGAATCGAAGCACTGGCTAGAAAAGGAGTTATTGGAGTATAGGCATGCTGGTCATGGCATCCTAGGGCACGTGGAGTTGGAGGAGTACCAGAAGCGCAATATGGAGATTGCAGAATTAGAAAGGAAGTTTCAGCAGAATTTAGCTAGGGAGGCCGGGGGAGTATGGTTTACGTTAGAGGAGTTGAATGGAGTGCCCGGAGATGAGTTGACGAAGTGGCGCGATTCTCCAGCAGAAGCCGAATTGACTAATGAAAAGCACCAGCAAAGGAAGAAGTTTGTGCCATTCGCAAATGGAGGAACACTGGCTGTATTAACACATGCTCATTCTCCAGAAACTCGCAAGAGAATGTTTCTGGAGGATAACGTCAAGCTGAAGGAGAATATGCCGCTATTTGAAGATATTATCAAGCGCCGTGCTCGACAGGCACAGGCCCTGCAATATCCAAGTCACGCGGCATTAAGGATTGAGAGGCGCATGGTGAAGACCACAGAATGGGTGAAAGGATTCCTACGTCAACTACAGGCCACTCTTTGTCCCTATGGCCGAGGTGAGATCGCAGTATTGCAGCGTCGACGGCTAGATGATCTACGAGCGAGAGGCCAACTCCATGACAAAGAAGCGGGAGATAGCTTTCCCCCTTGGGTAAAGCCGTACTATGAGCGGCTGGTGCAACATGAGTTTGAAGTTGACCAGCTGAAGATCTCAGAGTTCTTTCCGCTGGAGAGAACTGCAACTAACATGCTAGGTCTCTTTGCCTCTTTGCTTAATCTGAGATTTGATTCTATCCCTTCCGAAAAGCTGACAAGGGATGTCGTCTGGCATGATACAGTACGGGTGTTCTCTGTATGGGATACAAAAGAGGATGCGTTCATCGGGTATCTCTATTTCGATCTATTGTGGAGAGAAAATAAGTATCGAGGCAACCAAAGCGTGAATATTCAATGTGTATTTGTCCCTTCCTTATTTCACTCACGTTGGCCTTTACTGATGACGAATACAGGGCTATCTACGGCCAGATGGAAGCAGACAATACCCTTCGACGATTTTAATGTGTTCATTCCCAACTCCGACCCCTACTAGTTGTGCTTTACTCAAGCATAACCAGGTTGTGACTCTCTTCCACGGCAAGTATACGAAAGCCGAACCACTACTTGGATATGTAGGCTAATAGGTGCAAATTACAGAGATGGGTCATGGCATCCATGACTTATTAGCCAGGACAAAATATACTCGCTTCCATGGCTACCGATTGCCCCCTGACTTTGGTGAGACGCCCAGCATTATGCTCGAGAATTGGTGTTGGATGAAAGATGTGTTGAAAGGACTCAGCTGTCATTACACAACACTACACCAGGATTATCTAGCAGACTGGCGCAAACAACATCCTGGCGAGCCAGATCCGCCAAAGGAAATTCCAAATGACTTGGTAGAGAATCTCATCAAATATCGGTACTTCAACAGGGGACTTTACCATTTGTATCAGCTGTATGTGGGCGTCTGCTCTGATTCCGCCATGTTGCAAACACTAATGGTCTGGATTAGGTCAACATCGATCTTTGATCTCCAGATACACTCACTAAGTACGGAGGAGGAGATTGAAGACCTCGATCTACACAAATTGTGGTATGACCTACGTGAGGAAATAGAGGGAATGGATTTTTCTGAATGCAAAAATGGGTTTGCATTTGGGACGTTCGCTCATCTAACGGCTGGTTATGATGTTTGCTACTATGCTTACCTATGGTATGTTATTCCCAGCTATGGCAACAGGCAATACTAACAGAACAGTTGCACGGCTGTGGCCCAGGATTTGTTCCTCTCTGTCTTTGCCCGTGACCCGTATAATAGAGATACGTGGGATAAGTACCGTCGCGGAGTTCTGGAACACGGAGGAAGTCAACAGAACCTATTGCGGATGTTGGAGGATTTCCTTGGGCGCCCTCCGAATATGAATGCACTTGTGGAAGATTTGATGCGCTCACGTTAGCCAGACTTAGTTTCGGAGATTGTTGATAGGAAAATTTGTCACAGAGAAGGGGTCGTAGTAGAACCGACCAACCAATACTCTATTAACCTGTGTAACCTGACTAGCTGCATAATAGTAGCTCTGTAGCGCTTCGTCCGTCCGAAGCCATAGCTGTATCCAATGGTCAGTATCAGATGGGCCACGGACTTCCCACACTACAAGTAGGGCTGCTTCCCCCGGTAGATTGGAGACAGATGCTGCAGTGGACACGGACTTACCTCCGTTCCCATCAAGCCGATGAAAAGAAATAGTGGCTTCTTTGGTGTCTTCTGGGTTCCATGTGGATTCGAATGGCCCGAGTTGGTCATTTTGCAACAGGAAGTCTACGAAAGGATCGAGGCTATGCGGGAAAGAATCTGTCGGATTCGAGTATTATTGAGCTATTGTTTTGTCAAGAGCAGGGAATTCAGGATAATATCCACTTAGTCTACTATAAACAAAAATAAGGTATTAGAGTTCTCTTTAGGAATTAAATCACCTACAATATATAACATCTATATATAGAAAGAAGGTTATCTAGAGTAGTGTCTATACTATAATAATAATCTTGATATAGTAATACTCAGTCCTGGCGCCACACAGGTGTGGTGCACTTAATAGGTGCTAAAATTGGCATACTTACCTATTCCGTGAGAAACTTTCTTCAAGAATAGGTTACTTAGACTTTCTCATCTACAACTACCCGGAAGTCTAGCATCTCCGCGGCTCCAGGTTGATTTTATGTTAAACTAGGTTAACAATGTTGATGCTGGTCAAGGGATACTGTTAATATTAACTATGCAAAGTGGAAGCTTATGTTTGCCCCTTCAGAGATAGGTCTCATTATTAGGCCACTGTGGACTATGCTACTTAACAATGTATCAAACCTGGTTACAGTATAGTCATACATGTACACTGTTGATTCCCTTGTCTTCCTGTCTTCTATGTAGATATATGTGAGTCAATGTCGTGTCTGAAGAGCAGAGACAAGAGTCACTAGTACTGAGCCTGATACCTGAACTTTAAAGTAAATTACCATCCACTCCCCTGTAGAGGAGCCACGGACTGAAAGCCAGCATTCTCAAGGGGGCTGGAGGGGTACTTTCGACAAAACCAGGGGATCACTGGTTCCAGTGGTTCCACAACGGAATCTGGACGAGTTATTCACGGTAGGGGAGGCATTAGAAACCTACGGAGCAGGGTTATTTTGCCCATAATTCATGGCTATTTTTATAATACAACTAGTTTACCCAGTGGGAAAATCCAAAGGCACATCGACCTTGATCATGATCTGAGACAGCCCACGTAGAATTGAACAGTAATAGGAAGATGGAGCCAGATGTCTAAGGCTTATTCAAGAGTGTATGTGTCTAGACCTGTTACGTTACGCTATCGATTTCTCTGCAGGCAAGAACAAACGTAGAAGTAGGTCGCAGTATATTGCCGTTGATCCAGTCTCGAGTTCGCGGAAATTGACGCTTGTCCATAATTCAACAAGCAAAGTTGTAGTAGGTGCGGTGGCACCTCTCATGGAAGGTGCATTCAAAATGTGGTATGCCGGAGTTACCGGCTGTTTGCGTAAGCTCTCGATATCTATGATGATGCCCCTCCATGTACCAAGGATGTGGATAGATTCGAAGACTCTGTAGAAGGTAGCCGGATACTTAGCGGATATCCTTGGCGAATTTTTGCGCTTTGCTTATGTTTTGACATTGTTTCACTGGTAAGGTTTTCATGCATCGCCTCAACGCAAAGGCCACCTGTTCCGCTACTCGTGGCATCAGTTCATTGAGCGGGAGAGGCCCGGAAATCCCTCAGAAACCTCCATCGGACCTTCTCCCCGTAGCTTTTCTCCTTCCAGTTGTTGATTATTGCTGGGAACATATCTGCAATCCCAATGATTGACTCATCATGCGCAAGGATAACCAGGATATTATCACTCGCGTCCAGCGTTCCCAGCTTGCGGATCGAATCTTGCGCTGCATGCTTGTCAACCATGCAGTGTTCCGGCATCTGGTAGAACGGCTCATTGCAACTCTTTCGGGGGTGCAAGCGTTGGAAGACTGATCCGGGACATGTCTGCGCGTAGAGCTCAGGCAGGGGACTCGGGTGGTACTCTCGCAACAGAGGGCGCCATTCAGTCGGTCGAACGACGCCAGGGTAGTGGCAGATATCGCCTCCCATAAGAACGAAAGTATCTTCGCCAGAGTCTTCGGAACCTGACATGACGCCGGATGTGACACGCGCCAGGGCGGCAATATGGCCTATTGTATGACCTGGGGTGTCGAGGAGGTAAAGACTGCCATCTCCAAAGTAATCAATCGCTTTGAAGCCACCGATTTCTATAGTTGAGTGGGAGTTGAAATAAAGTTCATTGATGGTGCGGTCTTTCCAGTCTTCTATTATCAAAGAGGAGTTGGGAATCTCCGGCCATCCAGGCAAATAGGCTTTCTGAAATCCTTGTCCAACTATGATCTTCGTTGACCTAGGAAATTGAGTGATATCTCCAAGGTGATCGAAGTGGTGATGACTGAATATGATGCCTTCAATGCCGTCAAGCAAGACGTTATTCTCCTGTAGGATTTCAGAGACATTCTTCTCAACCGCCAGTTTCCAGCCTGACTTTGTGAGGAAATCCTGGACAGCAGGTGGAAGTGTAGCATGGTCCAGCCGCAGACCAAGATCGAAGAGAAGTTGGCGGTTAGTGCCGGTATGTCGTATTAGGAATGAGAAAGATGGGAGAGTTAGATACGGGCGGTGCTCTGGCCTGGGAGTCACTATATCAAAGGCAGGAAGATACATCCGCGTGCCACTATATGTATCAGCGAATGATGACACTGGGTGTCATCACCAGAATACTTATCAATAATCGAGACTTCGACTATTTGTCCCTTGGGGATTTGCGGATTTGGAGCCTCTGTCGGCTCGATCAGGTATTTGACGTCTGTCATTTCGTCACTGTATTGCCAAGCTATGAGTGCGGAAAGGATTCAAAAAATCGTCTTTAAAATGATCTGGCGCTCTACTTAACTATTAATTGTTAGTTGCGGGGTCGATGAGTCATAAAGCAGAATTTCCAGATCCACGTCCAATTCATGTGTCATACTCGACCATTGCCGCAACATCCTAAGCCCTCCTCCGAGCTGGACCCCTGCTCATGCTCCACAGACTCAGTAGTAATCGCAGGGGCCTCCCACTGCCTTTTCAAATCCTCAGACACCACGATCATTACCTTGCCCTCCACAAAGCCAGCCGGGCACGCAATCAACCCCACTGCAACCCTAAGCCGTGCAGGCAGAATGACTGGCTGAACAAGCTCATAGAGTCATTGTCCCGGCCGCTCTACGTTTGGTATTGGGGTAGTGATAGGTGGAGGACTTGGGGTATTCATCCAGGTGGGAATACCGGTGTGGACGAAATGAATCAAGAACGGGATCCTTCGTACCGGTAACGCATCTAAGAAGGGCGTCTGGAATATAACGTCAGATGCTTCCCACTTTTCTACCTACTTTCAGTGTTTACCGAAGTTCTTGTATCTTTCTGGTGCATCAAATCACTGCGCTGTGAGGTGCACAATGTTTTCTTGAAAACGCTGCTCCTCTTTGCATAACTGCCGCGTTCCTTGATTCGAATTCCGCCGCATATTCCCCGTCTACTCCTGTTGCTGGAGTTCTACCGCCTGAGGTACGGAGATCAATTCTGCTGTCGATGCGCATTTTCATCTTTTCCTCAACTCTCGCTGTGCCTAGATCCTTCTGCGGAATCTGATAGCTTCTTACTCATTGCCACAGACGGCAATTGGGGACTTGAGCCTTATATACGAGATGGACATCAGATTGATTTCCAGCGTATACGGAATTTATCCAGGTTATGATGCATATGCAGCCGAACATGCCTTGTTAGCCAGCATGGTTTTCCGCATCACAGGCCTATCACATGCACGAAACATAATTCTAAAGGTGACCATCTAGCTATTGATTGATAAATATTCGTATATTGGAAGCATTTAACACTCATTACATGTGTTTTTGAGGTGTCGGACGAGCAAGCCGAGGTCCCTTGTTGCCGTCGGGATAAAAGCGGTGGAAGACATTCTTCCGTAACCGAGCACGTAGTCGGTGGAGGAGCCTTATTAAGCCATGACTCTCAAGGTTCAAAGTACTCTAACATTGCACAGACCAGTGTCCATGACAAGCGAACGATGTCCTTGCCAGTCATTGATGTTTGGGCCAACCCCGTCCTTCCCCTAGACGTAAGTAGACCTACAAATATTACGATGAAACGTAATATGAGCTCAACTCTTTGTTGACCGTTGGCTAACCACTGCACAATGGAGACAGGAGGGTGTGCCTGAGGTGCGTCGTTTATTCGAACAGTCCCATGTGGATAGTAGCTTGCTATCGCAACGACGCATGCCTGACGAGCTTGTCGCTCTTATGGACGCCGCTGGAGTATCACAGATATGCCTCTCTGCGTGGTATCGGCCAGGGCAAGCAGTTTTTTCCAATGAAGATGTAGCGCAGTTTACGCGCGCCTATCCTGACCGTTTCATCGGTATTGCCAGTGTTAACCTACTCGACCCTGTAGGTTATGTGAAAGAGATAGTAAAATATGTGACAGTGGAAGGGTTCAAAGGCGTTCGCGTTGTACCATGGCTTTGGAACTTACCGCCCACCGATAGGCATTAGTATGTCTCTACCCACGCCCACGATTGTATCCATTGACTGAAAAGCATAATCCATTAGCTGGCCGCTCTATGTCAAGTGCATAGAACTCGGTATCCCGTTTGTGAGTACTTAGAGCGCCGAAAGACGGAATGGAGACTAATATGTTTCGTGGATTCTTAGCTTACCCAGGTCGGACATACCGGGCCCCTCTGCCCTAGCGAAGTCGGCCGGCCAGTCCCTGTAACATCCCATCTTGTCTGTCTCTTAACACCACTGCTGACAAAACGCAGTACATTGATGAGGTTGCGCTCAAATTTCCCTCCTTATCTATAATCTGTGGGCATATCGGGTATCCCTGGACACAGGAAATGATCGGGGTAGCTTGGAAACATGCGAATGTCTACATTGACACTTCAGCTTATTTACCAAAATACTACCCACCGGTAAAGGCACCTCGTCTGCGGAGACTTCCCGCCAATAGCGCTGACACTAGACTGCTCAGGAACTGATTCAGTTCGCGAATACTACTGGACGAAAGAAGGTCATGTTTGGAACCAACTTCCCTCAGCTGAGCTGGGCCAAGTGCCTTGAGTCGATTAGCAGAGACATCAAACTTCGTGATGATGTCAGAGGAGACTTCCTAGGTGGAAACGCTGCAAGGGTACTCAAATTGGACATTGCAGCCTTGCGTAAAGGGAAGCTATGAATAATGCACTCTCAATGTCCCATCATATATGCTATGTACTGCGATTAATTGAAACTACGCGGTCATTTGCTGATATATTCACTGTGCCTAAAGTTGTGCAACAGATTGGCAGACTAAGGATTTGACTATTATGATCTGAATGCGCTTCTTCATGAAGCACCGCAAATGTTGAAATTCTACCAATCAAGGAGCTACCATCGTCGAAGTGATGAGAAGGGATTATTCCTCAAATTCAGTAGTTAGGGAATGCTAAGGAGCAGCAAAAACTGTATGGTGAATATTTGCAGGGAATTTGCAGGATTCACCATATACACTTCTCAAGTAATGTATTCACCATGTAGCATCCTTTCTGCCTGTCAACAGTCTCTTCCTTTCCTACTGAGAACTACTTATAACTCCACCTCTCGGCTGACATCAACAACTCTTCCCCTCGAATTCAGATATTCTGGTCGATCTCACACAGTGTCTGTTCTCTTTCCTGAACCTTCAAACCCTCTATACTATCTTGTCCCTTTTTGCGATTATGGCTCAGCCGAGAGAACGGTGCCCCTGACGGCAGTCACTACCGTGATGGGCCGTTGCGACCTCAACACATGTGTAAAGGTCTTTGCATCCAAATTGGCCACGCCAGTATATAGCAAAGTTTCAACTAAGTAAATCCACGTTCAAGAACGTCGATTTCTGGTCTTTAGCAGACATGCTGGGGCCGTTGCTGGGCCCTGGCTCTACAAAGCGGATTCCTATCTGCCACGTACAGCAACATTCGGCAAATGGTGCCAGCAACTTTGTTCAGTACGCGTCCCCACAGTAGGCCAATGTACTTGAAGAACTGTGGGGGAAGGCAGGTACTGTCTGGGGGCTAGTATGTCTGGATACAATGCGGACAAGACTAGGACTGGGTCGTGGCTAGCAGTGCTCAACCGGGTAAGGTTCTCGGTGATTTCAACAGAGCGTTTTAGACTCAGTGGTTGGTCGCAAGCACGGTCACCATCCATTCGCAGGCGTGGGAATCGTAGCACACCCTTTGGACGCTGTGCCGAGACGTACCCCCTCAGTCTCATGCTCAGGTTTGCATAATCTATCTTTTTCACTAAGGTCTTTACTAACTTAGATTAAGGATGCAGCCGACAAAAGCGCCATACACGGCTTGGCATTGTATGCGCAATGTTTGTGCGAAAGTGGAATCTGTGATGACCATCTCCCCGGTCCTATATGGACAAACACGTGGCACCCTTGCTCTAATTGCAAGGAGTTAATTGAAGATATGGGAGGTTCGGTTGCAAACTTCGACAAGTACAACGGTTGGCAGGATGCTTCTGCTTATCACTTCCCAAATTAGGATGATTCGAAAGGTGCCGTACAAGATACGAACATATTGTGCTCTCTTACGGAGTACTCTCGGGATCATACACAATGCCCCCATATCCATAGATAGAAATCATCCTCTAGTCTTGCAGAGACAGCCCCTTTACACACCGCGACTTTGTGATCACATCGCCATGCCAATCGCCTATTTCGGCTCACTGAACACATGACTAAAAGGCAGCGACGTCCCAAAATTCGGGCTCCCGTCGCTATGCGTCCCAAGCTGCTGGACCATCGTGTACCGAGAATTATCACAAGCACCCCCACTATTATTCGTCGCATGGTACGCGATCCATGTCTGCGAGGTATCCGGGCTCTGGAAGAACGAGTTGTGACCCGTGCCATAGTTTCCGTTCGCTGAGGACAGCACACACCCATTACGCTTTGTCCAGGCACTCGCCGACGTGGGGTTGGTCTTGCCATCCCAGGTCAGCAGACCGAGACAGTAGTATGGAGTCCAGCAATAAGACGCCGAGTAGACGATGTATGTGACCCCGTTGAAATACAGGGCCACGGGGCCCTCGTTGACGGGTGTGCCGTGCGTCTCAAAAGCCAGGGTGGGCTGCGAGATGACGTATATGCTGCCGGTGAGGGAAACATAGTCCGCGCCCAGCTGCTGCAGGCAAATGGACTGGTAAGTTACGCCGTGGAAGCAGGAGAACATGAGGAAGTTGCCGTATGCGTTGGTGCGGAGGACGGAGGCGTCGATGGACCATTCGGTTGTAAGTTGGCCGGTGTAGGTGAATGTGTCCCAGGGAGTGGAGCCGCCTGAACTGTTAGCTTTGGACGCGAAACGGTTATGGTGTCTTACCGGTCAGAACGTGGAGTCGTTGGCCGTCGAGATCGGTTGTCTGGCCGGCCGTGTAGTAGATGTACCACTTGCCGCCGAGGTAGTGGACCTCGGGAGCCCAGACGTTGCAGCATCGTGAGGCAGTCGAGGTGGAATAGACTACTTTCTTTGTCGCGGTCTTCAGACCCTCGATGGTGGTTGCGCGTGTCATCTCCACATCGGTCCATGTCGTGGTCATCAGGTAGTAGTACCCGCCAGTATACACCATGAATGGATCACTTCCTCCTGGATTGCGTATGGGGTTGGTGAACGCAGAAGTAGCGGGAATGAGGGCTAGCAGCCCTACAAGGGCCGTGATGAGCTTGGAGAAGATACTCGCCATATTGCCGTTGCGTTATCGCGGAGATCTGCAGAGAATAATCCTCATGGCGTAGTTCAGGCCGTATTTATAGAATTTCTGAAGATCAGTCATCTGCATCTCGGCAATTTGATCTTCTCGCAGTGTGGCTGGGTTGATATTCACCCCGCCGGAGAGTAGCTCCTTTGATGTATGTTACTCTCCGGATTTTCCCCGCGATTCGTCAAGAAGATGGGGTCAATCTGCGCCACACGACACTACGGAAGATCTATGTGGATCCATTTTATTTTCTTGAAGAGCTCTGCTGGTGTGAGAAGGTCTCGATTCGTTGTGGAAGTCTTGGCTGCCAGTAGTGGAGGTCTATTTCATCATTTTGCGAGCCATGATTAGAGGAAATATTGGCGGATATCGTCTCGGCTCGTGCCAAAATCATTTGCTGGGCAATTGCCAGATAACAACCAGAGGAAGACATCTCGAACATGATGGATTTGTGCAGCAAGTCATTCTATTTCTCCGGCAGCAAGACAGGCGATATAGGATACCATCAATGCCCATGTGCTGAATCACAATGCATCAAAACTAATAACAGCCATTGCCGCTCTGACCAGTATTGACAGAGCTTATCAAAGTTTATATCATGGTGATTTGACACAGCATCCGCACACTCCTCCACAGGTCCCATTCCAGCAGCTCTATTGTGAAGCGAACCTGGTTCTATTGTCATCGGCACAGATCCCTGAACGGAATTGATCCAATGCATACCAAATCTTCTACTTCGAATCTCCTCGTTTTGTGCCCGGCTCAAACTCCATCACCTGGAAGCTCTTAATATCCGACTCCAGCTTGGAGGAGCCAGCCTCTCCGATCGAGAACTCAAACTTCTCGCATTCATTGTCCGAGAAGAACATAACCTTCTGGTTCTTGGGCAGGTCGCTGACGGTTACTTCCTGGCCCTTGGCTAGGTTGGCAGAAGTGCAGTAATCGGTTTCGGAACCAGCCCAGTATCCGGTGGTGACTTTCCAGGCGCTGGCTGCCAGGGGGAGGGCAAGGAGAACGGCGGTGAACTTCATGGTGATAGATTGGATTCAATGATTGATTCCGAAAGGGTATTTTGGGAGAGGGAATGGAAGCGAGTGCTAGAAGCAAGATTGAGGATGAAATGAGCGAGAACCTGTTGTTTATATGGTTGGCATGGGGAGCTACCGCTGGAATTGAGATGTGGCGAGCTGAAAACATGCATGAAGATCGCCATTATGAATGTGAGTTGTCTCATGAAGTCTTCACTTTACTCGCTGTATGATTCGCTAACATTAGCAGTTGTCTGTAAGGGACATCGCAACGTTACACAGATCCACGGACAATGACAATAACTTCGTGCGATCATCACTGTGTTGGTCTTCACTGCAGTGGTAGGTCCACAGTTTAGCAGATTGGGTTTGGCCATTTGATGACTATAAACATTTAGTGTTGTGCCACGGTATGACCTGCTATAGGGCAATTGGGATTACAGTAGGTCCAATACAGTGCAGCTGTTCGGGGTTGCACGGAAAATGGTTTATCTGGTAGAGGGTTTGAAACACAACCCTGCTTTCCAGCAATCATGCCACCAACTTCCGAATCAGTGTTCTTTGAAAGCTCTCAGCAACAGGCGAGGGCATGCAGAGTCGAAGAAATGTTCATTGTCTCAGTACAAAGGATGTACGATCGTTCTCGGGCCCGTGTTTGTCACGGTCGGTCCGAAAACATCTCCTTAATCACAGACGTTCCTTGGTGAATGTTCCTGTAGTTGCTTTAACATGCAGGTACTAGTAAAACAAGAGATGAATATTCCACCCATCGGAGTCCCCAACCTGCAGGCACGAGGTGGTCTGTTGACCCAAAGACACACTTCCATGCAAGGGGTGGATTCTGCTATGTTACCAAAGAATGAACAGTCCGTCGGCAGGGTGAACATTCTTCGGGACACAGAACGCCTAATGTTATTGTGTGGATAATAAACCTCGATACAGATGGGGAAGTTCGGTGTTGGTGGAGGTTAATGTGCTGGCTGTGGTGTTGCTTGTGTTTACGAAGGATCATAATATATTAATAAATCGGTATATTGACCGGGTGTAGACTGAAATGACCGAAGAAGTCAGTATTTATGACGTTCAACCATGAGTGAAGATAACTGACAAATATCTATGAGCGACAAGACTACGTCGACTACAGAAGAATACGGGAAGTAAGAGACGGACTGATACTTGAAGACAGACTTCGGTATTAAAATATAGCTAGAAACATACCCAACACCACATCCACTGCATTAGACATAACTTGTCAAAGACAGAGATCAAGCAGCCGACTTGCCAGTAACACTCTCGTGGTACGTGGCCTCGGCCTCGATCTCCTTCTCGACCTGCTGCAGGTCAATATGTGCAATGGCGTCGTCGCCGTCGAAGATGCGCGCCACCTCCTCGAGTGTGTTACCCTTGGTCTCGACATAGAAGAAGTAGACGAAGACCAGCTCGCAGAAGTTCCAGAGGGTGTAGAAAAGCATAAAGTTCCAGTGGTTGGGGAGGTTGTTCCAGGCGAGCATGTTGGTCTGGTTACCAAGGGCAAGAATGGCCTGGACGGTGAGGTTCATGATCATCATACCCTTGGCACGGAGCTGGAAGGGGAGGATCTCGAGGGCGTAGGCGACCAGTAGACCGGAGAAACCAATGTCGTAGAAGATGCCAAAGAGCCAGATGAAGACGATCTGCGCGTAGCCAGAGCCGCTATTGGTCTCGCCGGAATTTTCGTAGACGGCACCGGTGATGGTCCAGCACACGAATGAGCCAACCATGCCTGCGACGGGGTTAGTTTTGATGACGGAAAGGACGATTTTCAAGGGTGAGACAAACCGGAGATCGAGGTCAGGAACAGAGGACGACGACCGAAGCTGTCGACCTGCAGGGCGGCGGCGACCGTGACAATGATATCAAGGATGGTCTTGCCGGTGCTAAGGGCCAACTTCTGGTTCTGGCTGGTGATGCCGGCACCCTCGTAGATCTGGTTCATGTAGTTGGAGAACAGAGCATTACCCGAGTACTGCGAGATAACACCCAGAGAGATGACGATGGCCAGACGCCACAGGTTACCCTTGGTGCGCAAGAAGTCAATGTAGCTGCTCTTCGAACCCGCCTCCTTCTCCAGACGGATGGTCTCCTTGATCTCACGGTATTCGAACTGCACGACGGTGTTGAGCACGTCGCCACCACCGTGGTATTTGGTGAGAACAGCGAGGGCCTCTTCGTGGCGTTCCTTGTTGATGAGGTAACGAGGAGATTCGGGGATCCCTTTGAGGCCGCTCCGATTAGCCATACTCTATGAATAAAGAGGGGTACCAGAGGATAACTTACAGTAGATAAAAACGAGCTGGATGACCGAGGGAACAATCTGCAGCAGCGTGATAGACCGCCAGGACCACTCGCTCGCGACGTACGAGGTACCCCAACCAATGACGGAGACGAGCAGCGCACCGGCGTTCCAGAGACAGTTATAGATGGTTGTAACGGGACCACGGTGTTGAGGATGAACGATCTCAACAAGCAGAAGGGGAGAGCACATCTGGGCCAGGCCGTTGCCGAAACCCAGGATGAACCGACCAGCGATGTACATGTTGTAGCCGTTGGAAGCACAGCCGACGACACCTCCGACGACCATGAAACAACACCCGATGATGATGGCGATTCGACGGCCGAAGTGGTCGGCAATGTGGGGACTGGAGGTCGGTGTTAGAATTTCCTTGCGCATGGCCAGGGGGCTGGAGAACATACGTGATGAAGAAACTGAGAATGGCACCAATATTGAACATGTTGACCAGGAGACCCAGCCAGTTGCTCTCCTTCACCTTGGGGGAGAAGTAAAGGGTCCAGTTGTCCATCATCTGCGAAGTATTGACAAGCATACTATACGATCGCATTAGTTCTGCAGATCTTTCTCCCCAGCAGAGTAAGGTACATACCCATCGTAACCGGTGGTGGCCGAAGCAACCATGAGCGCCGCGCACAGCAGGTACAACTTGCGCAGGTGAGGCTCTCTTTTCCAGTCGACTTTCTCGAACTGGGGAGCCTCAGCCTGGGCGATCTGCACCTTTTCCTGTGCGCCCCTGGCGCCGATGTTGGCGATCTGAACCATTGTGACTGTGTTGCAAGCAAATGCACCTCTGGGACAAACACGAGAGGACTGATTAAGAGCGTGAAAATGGCGGGGTAGCAGCTACATATTATAGCACTGAATCTGGGGAGAAACACGAGGATGGACCATGCAGCCCTTGACCCGACTTGGTCAAAGCTTGGGACGAAGCAACGCATAACGAAAGGGCTGAAGGGAAAAATATGAACGCCACCAGCTGACATGAATGATTGGTGTGATGAATTGAGCCGGAGACTACCATGTCTGGGGGCTAGCGAGAACGAACTGGATAAAAGGGTGTTGTCGACTGGGATCAGAAGGGACTAGTGCCCATGAGGTGATTGGATTGATGCAGCAAGCCAAGGAGCGTCTGGACAAGCTAATATCACGGCCAGAGCGCTTGGCGTCTCGCTTGCGTCGATGGTGTTTCGGCTGGACGGGCCGTACTCTTTTTGTCCATCTTGTCAGTCTGTCTGTTGTTGAAGAAGTTACTGAGGTCAAGATGTGTATGTGATGGTTTTATTCCTGACATCAAGTTATTTGGTATGTTCTCTGCTGATCCGACAATCTTCTGATATCTGAGAAAACGGAAGCCAGACTGAATTTCTCCGTGTCCGGAGACTTGGCCTTTTCGTGCTGGAGTTCCACCAGCCCCGTTTCTCTCCCCGGATAAAAGAGCGGATCTTCAGGATAAACTCATGCAGCGAGGCACGTCTTTGGTTAGTTCTCCGGTTTGAGTCTGATCCCCGCATTCTTTTGTTGGGGCAAATGGAATCTTGCCATCCGCCTTTAACCCTTTAACCTGTCAGCTCAGCCCGTCTTCAGCCGAGGCTTGATTCGTGAAGCCCTTGCAGCCACCTTAGCCTGTCTCCAGTTGAATTCCAGCTTCAACAGCCTGTATTATTCAGGTCTATTGATGTCGAGATGCTCCGCCTGGTGCGACCTGTCATGACTCTGCCAGTCACGCGGTCTCAGCGTCGAATTCGGAATATATTCACGAACTGGCTAATACGGTATTATACAATAATACGAAGATTCTTCCGGTCAGAGGGAGGCCCATCCTCTCAATTTGAAACAGTAAATGTTCCGTACCCTGTGGTGATATCTCCTCATCGGTACTTGCCACGAGACACCCAAAGGTTAACTACACTTGTCAAATGAGATTCAGTAGACATATTAACAGGGTCCTTAGTTCGTCCCCAACACGAATTTCAGCCATAGATCAGTAGGTTTTACGCCACTGTTGGATTTCCAAGCGTGACTCAACAGTCATAGCTCAAAGTAGGAATGAAACTCTGTAACGATTCTTGATCATCACGGGCCGTTACGCCGGGACGCGCAAGTTGCACGTACACGGCAACACTGGGCCTCTGGGCTATTTTCATGTAGACCTTACCTCTCTCATAGTGGCGCCACGGTAGATTAAGCGAAACATTGCTAGTCGCTTCTCGTTGAGCATGTGAACTTCGAATCATGTGGCCCGGTGATAGCTATCTGGGTTCATGATCGGATGGATCTCGGTTAGAGTCCAGGTTGCATATTGCTAGAGTCTGGCCCGATGAGGAGGAGAACCGGGAACCCGTGACAGACACGGCGCAGACCAGACTGGAGAGCGCAGGCATTTCTTGTCCAAGCCAGAAGAGCTACTGGTTACCGGTAGTTAGTTGGGTGGAGCTGTTGTTTAGGCTATCAGAACAGCTGACTCTGACAGCTTCTGTGGCGATTCTGGGTGGATAGATTGGATACAATCAGGCAGATTCCGATTTAGGCGACTATTGGACCAGCGGTATATTTACGTTTCGGCTCTGGTGACTAGTCCAACCCAGAGTAACCGGGATGTGTCTACTCTTTCTGCCATTCTGGATGGATTCCTGCTTGCTCGTCTCGCTTCTTCTCCCTGGTTCCCTGTCGGGCAGCCACCGGCCTCCCTTATGGCAAGGTTCAATCCCTGTTTGGCGGCCCTATATGTCTTGACTTCAGGACAGACATAAAAACATGGCCAATAGCATACACCATGTAGTAATAGTTTTGGTGGTAGGTCTGTTCGGTGATCCCAAATATTGTCTACTGCTCAATCAGGCAGTAAAGCTCCAATAACAGATTATTTGGCCCCCGGCAACCTAGAGCGGTACATCTACAGACAAGCCGACAGGGAAGACAGCTGTAAGCAATATGAGGCAATTCACAGGAAAAGCGACTAGCCATTAAATGCTTGTGGCATTTGTTGGCACCAGTCTGGTCTCGATCCTATTATCCTTGAAGCTGTTGAATTGAGCCTTCTTGATCGGCACTGATGGGCCGGTCGCCCTCTAGCCTGCTAACCAATTCCATTTTCATTTCTCGGATTCAATGGCCGGTCTGCCACGTTCGTTGGGTTAGCTGATAGTCATATCCCGTCTCGTTAGACTGGCATGGCGCATTGACTTTTCACAAGCCTCTCCTGATTCTCCTCATCTCCACATCGTCTGAGGGGAAGGATGATTGGAAGACCCTGAACACCATATAGACTACAGCTAATTTGACACAGCGACTCTGACCTCCGGTAAAAATAACATCTGTTTAATTTCGAGGTGAAGGTAGTCGTGTTAGGTCTCAGCCATTGCTTAACACATGCATAAATATCTCATTGCGGTGTGGAACTGCCTGAGCTATTAGTGTAGACTGCTGAGGTCCATTTCTTGTCACAGACAGAGCCATACACCTGACTAAATCTGTCGTCATTAGAGGATTTGACATTTTGTTGAATAACTTTTGCCGCTGCGATGCCTCTCAGGCACGGGTCCAAATCTCTTCGATCTGTCGACTCCTGGACGACTTGAAGGTGATAACTTCATATTCGGTACCAATTCCATAGATGCAATGATTATACAGACTCATCGTACTTCTGGTCACACATTCACGAAAACACAGCGCGTGAAAGCTGCTGAAATAGAATCTCCCCTCATCTCAGCTCACCTCAGCGACCTCCTTGACATCGCCAAGATCGCCTCGCATGGTAAGCTTGCACATCAATGGGCCCCTCTCCCATATCACAAATACCTTCTGATCCTTCCAATCACGACTCTCCTCACAAAGTTCCAGGTCGAAAGTCCAAAGCACCCGTGCAAGTATCACCCGCATCTCAGTGTAAGCCAAGTTCCTGCCGAGGCAATTCCGCGGCCCGATCGAGAATGGCTGGAAGACTGCGCGGTTGTCCGAAAAGAACGGCGAGGCAGGGTCCTCGATCGTCTCTGGTAGCCATCGTTCAGGAATGAATCGGTCTGCTTGGTGGAAATTCGTCGGGGATGAGTACGCAGACAACTGGTGGACAGAGACCTTGGTCTGAAAAAATCAGTCTCGACCCGTTATATTCTCAATGACGACCTACATTCGCAGCAACGCGGCAGCCCGCGATCCAGGTGGGCACTTCCGTCCAACGCTGGAGTCCTCCTGGCACAGGAGGATACAGCCGAAATGCTTCGTCCAGGCATGCCAGCATGTATGGCAACTTCGCCGTGACCTGGTTGAAAGTGATATCCGTCTCCGATGCAAACGCCGCTCTCACCTCGCGCGTCGCTTTATCAAGCGCATCGGGGGCCCGAAGAAGCCAGTACGTGACGCCGGACAGCAGCGCAGCCGTGGTCTCACTCCCAGCCAGAATGAGGACATTGGCATTCTCCTCCAGTTCCTCTAAACTCAACCCGTCCTTGTCCCCTTGATGCCGCAGCATCGAATCCATAAAGTCTCCGCGACCAGCCGCCGAGCTATTCAACCGCTTACGAACAGTCGCCTTCGCATGCTCGACCTGCCTACTTCTCATCTCCAGTAACGATCCCGGGTGAAACGTGAGAATCGCCCTGAGCACCACTGGATACCGATGCAGTGCCCGCAAGAACGGAATCGACTTCACAAACCCAAACATCGTCGCCACCCAGTGATGATACTCCGCACTATCCAGCCCCCCAAACGGCTCCCCAAAAGCAAGATCCCCGATGAGGTCGAACGTCGCCAGATTATACCACTTGCCCATATCCGCCGCCCTACCCGACTCCGCGAACTCCTTCAGTCGCTCGATCAGTTTATCGATGTACCGTGTGACGAGGCACTCCTGAGCCTGCAGGCCCTTGGCCGAAAACGCGTGCGACATCGCCTTTCGGAACCGAGCATGGTCCACGTCGTTGGCGCTGAAGATGTCCTTGCCGTTGATGGTGGAGATTTGCACTTTGGGCAGCTGGCGGTGGCCATGGCCGTAGATATCCTTCCAGGCTTCCGCGGTGGTGAAGGTGACTTCGTCTGGGCCGGAGCGGACGACGTCGCCGTATTTCTCATGCCAGGAGCGGAGGTCTAGGTCTAGTCTTCCGCGGATGGCTGAGAGGTGCTGTAGGAGGGGAAATGCGATCCGCCATTTTGGGCCGGGGATGTGGCTTAATGGATGGTAGTAGATGGTTTTGATGGCTGATAAGAGTATATATGAGAAGTAAAGCAATGACGCAGCTGCGAGTATTATGAACATCATGACTTGTTATGACTGCAAGAATCAGTGTCCAGGATCCATCGGAACTCCTCAGTCTTAAAGCTTCTTGAATTGGGTTGCGCAATTCCCAAGACGTCGCACTTGGCAAACACGGGTCTGTCACACCGCATAGGTGTGATAATTTATTGGACGCCATGCATACAAAGAGATGATAATCCCTGTTGGTAGATGACTGGTATGCAAAACTGTTCTATTGTACCACCAGCTTGTCAGCAGACACATAAGCAGGTTGTTTCGCATTCTGTAATGGCGTACAGTTGAGCAACGTCTCATGTCTGCTATGAAATCCCTTAAATTCCAAAGCTTCATACTCCTTCACTCTCGTATAAGCTTACTAGAAAACAAGGCGACCCCTTAACCACCCTAAACAGGCATTGGTTATTTTGACTTTTCCTAGACTACACAGCCGATCACCCTAACCACATATGAACCGAGTTGAGACATTACTGACCTGTAACCCGGATATATATGACTTGTACCACGGTACATCTCGGCGCAAGCGGGCGACCTGCAGAATGCCTAGCCAGGTGGTTTCGAAATCTGAAACTAGCCCGCGTCGGGATGCATAACAGAAGGCAGATATAGTCTGAAAGCCTGCTTCAGAATGTAAAGACGTTGTTTTATTGCCTACGAAGGAATATATATTTCTGCGATGAAATGACACGGAATCTTGGAAAGAACCAAAGGTACAATCGCACAACTTCCTAACATTATCGAAGAGCTTTACCTACCAGAGACGCGCTCTAACACAACATGGCAGCCCAAAGAATAGCTGTTTAAGCAATATGCTCCGTCGTTCCCATATTTCCCTCCTCCTCCTTTGATATGTATTCCCGCTGATTGGCAAACTCTGTCCATTATATTAGAATAGGAGACACGGAGTAGGGGAGGAGCAACTTACGATCCACCTTGGTATGCTTGAACTTTCTTGCATGGACACGGTGGTGGAAGAGCAAGTCGATCTCTCCAAAGGTGCGGTCCTTCGTCTCAGGCAGGCGGAACCAGCACCAGATGTTGCAGAGAAGGTTGGTGCCAGCATAGAAGAAGCCTGTTTTTGCTCCCCAGTTCCATGCTACAACGCCCACGGTCAGTGGTTTCCATACAAAAAGGAGTGGTGCAGCTTACCAGAAGCAGCAATCATGCGCGGCGTAAGCGAGTTACTGAAGATGCCCGTCAGGTTGTAGACAAATCTCCCGATCACAATCGTCTTATATCTCAATCGCCCTGAAGGCGTTTCGGCAACGATGGGGTAGCAGACCGGTCCAACAGTAATCATATTGCAGAGAGTGCAAATGACCAGGAGGATGCCGATGGCCAGCTGTGCGCCCGTGTTGCCTTCTGCGAAGCCAAGACCACCGATGATCACCATACAGACAAACATGAACGACAGGCCGCTCATGTAAATGGTTGCGCGGCCGAAGTGCGGGAAGAGAAGCCAGCAGATGACGCCGCCGATGATGTAGCATGCAGAAAGGGAGATGTTGACATCGAAGGCTTGCAGTTCGCTAAACCCAGCGGCTTCGAGAAAGACGACCGAGTAGCCGAGGATGGCATTGCCGCTGAGGGTTTGAGCCGCCCAGACGACGCAATTCTAGTAGACTGGTTAGCAACCAAGGCCATTTTCGTCTTAATGAGCAACCTACAATTTCCGTTCGCCGCAGGTTCGTCCCCTTGAAGCATTCCAGGAAGCTTGCATTCTCCGTCTCCGCTTGCTCCAGCTTGGTCGTATGCTGGATGTACGCCAGCGTGGCCTCGATCTCTCGCTCTTCTTCCGGCGTGTCCTGTCGCAGGCGTTTCAAGCTCTTTCTCGCCTGGTCGACCTTGCCCCGTCGCACGGCATTCCAAGGCGATTCAGGAGCCAGGTACGCTCCGATAAACAGGGGAATAGGCCAGACCCACTGCAGAACAAATGGTAGCCGCCAGCCTAGATCTCCTTCGATGCCAGCGACAGCACGGACTACACCGGACGATAGTAGGATACCAGCACCCCAGCACATGCAGACATAGGCTGTGACGTAAGGCCGTAGGACTGTGGGGACAACTTCGGAAGCATACGTAGTCGAGAGGGTCTATTAAACGGGTCAATATTATACATGCAACAGAGGAGGGGGACGAACCTGAAAAACTCCCCACGAGACGCCGCACATCGCCTCACCCCAGGCCAGGATCGGCAACGAAGGCGCAAAAACCGGGATGAAGATCATAAGCGCCATCCAGGCCATGAAGAACATCATTGTTGGTCGACAGCCAAACCGGTCCTGGGCGTAAGCGTTGAGGAGTAACCCGGTCAACTGTCCTACCATGGACGAGTTCGACAACCCCGACTGCCATGCTGCTGTGATAACCTTTTTTCCTGCCTTGTCTGAGAACTCGCCGAATCGTTCGATGAATTGGGATTGACCGTAAAAGGAGGTAATCTGTACATCGTTTTGTTAGCTTTTGCTCTTCCTAGTCAGGGGAGAAGAAAGTACTGACAATGACGAGGTCATATCCCTCCATGATCAAACTCGTAGAAAGAAACATGGCCCAGAAGACGGCCTTTTTGTACTTTGACAAAGCTTGTCTCACAGTAAGTAACCGATCAGCAGCATCACTCTCCTGCGCATGGCGGATGAGCTCGACCACATCGGGGTTGCCAGGGCTGAAGTTCCTCAGCTCGTTCTCGGATGGGACAACCGTCTCGTTGCCCATGATGACGGTATCCGGATGGGATGGGATGATCACCGATAAGTTTAATACTTGCAGTGAGTGGAGATAAGAGTTCTAGTGTGCTTGACGATCTGGGGAAACGGGGCGTTATAAAAGCGATGGGATGTCGATCGAATCCCCGCCGGAAGCAAGGAGATGAGGAGGCCTAAATGGCCTCGTAAGGTTTCTCTCCACCTCCCCCGGGAGTCATGGTGCTGCAAATGGCACACATAAATAACTACTAGTGTGTTAATAAAAACGGGGTTTCCCGCTGGGTTCTCTCTGCCTTTTTGTTCCCGTTCTGGACCAGAAAAGCTGTGGATGGACCGACCCCGGATTGTGTGGATTGTGCGGGGGAGGATTCCGGGGGTGGAGTCCCGAAAGAACCCCCACTGATATTATGCCATTGAAAAGAGCCGTAGAGGAGTCTCTTATATAGTCAAATTCCGGTAGACATAAAGTAAGGAAGCTGATCATGTTTCTCAACAGACAATTGCCTAAGCTCGTGGATAGCACGAGCTGGAATAATAAAGATCAAGCAAAAAGACCGACGGCACGCATCATCAGGCCAGAATGCGGAAAAGTCCCGGCGGACGCTCAGGTGATCAAGGCAGCCGATTCGCCAGTCTTCGTAATCGGACATAAGCGTGGGATACTGTCGGACAGAGATCTGAAAGCTATTCGTTGGAAGTCTGCGTATCATTGAATTCCTTAAAGCAGAACGTAGGAGTGGGCTTCTTGTTGTTTTCCCTAGGAAATGGGCTTGACTTAGTAGGCGCATTAAGTACGGCTTTTCCAGCTGTTGTATATGTATCGATACAGCTTTGTTCAAATCTGAGAAACGTCAGCCGCTAGCATATAATATTGTCAGTTCCCATACAGGACTCTTATCATGCAGTCCCTTGTTTGCATTCATTGGACGAAGAACAAGCAAGTATCTACTCGTCACATCACTATCAACCAAGGATCTATGTGCTCCCATACCGTTCCATCTCATTGTTGACAACGTGGACGAATATCTCAGTGCTCGCTAAACACAGACGGGCAATCTTCGGACTCTGGTGGACCCATACGGCTATGGCATCATCACTCCAGACGACTTTGTCGATAATCGAGCACGGAGTTGATCCCCCTGGTTCACTCCGCTCGCCTTCACTACCTGCCAAGTTCTCCAAGGAACAGAACTCATCAGAGTCAACACTAATCCTCAGTCCTACACCTCTTTAGGATCTTACCTTGTCCCATATCCCCGTCATAAACATGAAGGCCTCTATTTCTCTCCCTGCTGCTACTTTGGCCGCTAGGCCAGCCGGCTTCTATCCATGATGATCGAGGCCATACTTCCAGACTAGCAGTCTGTTCGCGGACTCGCACAACACAGGCATCTGTGTTAACATGAAAGCCGATAAGGATGGCCGCAACGAAGTGGTACGTCGTATCCAGGCCTACACTAGAACAGGTTAACTGATAATGGACAGGTTGTTTACGACAAAGCAGCCAACGACGCGACTATAAATGCATGCCTTTCTTATGAAAATGGCAACACGGGAAGCCAACAGTGGGATTGGTGCCCGGATTGCACAACCAAGGTCGACAATAACGTCCTTTACTATCGCGAAACGGAGAGATCGCACATGGGGAGAGATGAGTGGCATTACCACTGCAGGAAGCACAGGGCGACCGATAGTGTAGCATGGTGAAGGGAGCTTTGGGACGAGGTAGCTGGGATTGTGCTTCTCTATATAAGGACTGATTGCAGGAATAGGAGATGTACATGCTGATCAGAGTATATCAAGACTAGAGCTGTATGCAATGCCTCCAGTGAGCTAGTCCTGAGTGTCTGCAACGTCTTTTAGTCTGTAGCAAGCGGCTTCACATGACCTGAGGACAGGGTGATCTGGTGGACAGACGGTTTTCGCTGCCGCAAATGCAGTGTCGAATGTGTCCCGCGCAGTACGCAAATTCCCCTGGCGCTCATAAAGCATTCCAAGGGTAAACATACTCCACAGTGTCGAAGGATCATCGGCACCCAACACTTTCCGCTTCACATCGACCAGAGAAATGTTTAGTTCTGTCGCCTCAACGCACTGTTCCTGCCATGCCAGCACATCCACCAGGTCCGCCATGCTAGCTATTGTCATGGAATGTTCAGGGCCAAGTATCCTGACTCGTCCCTGATACGCCTGTCGGTTTAGGTCTTCTGCCTCGGCGAATGCACCGCGTTTCTCTAGTACCCCGGCCAAATTACTGCACGTTGATAGTGTATTGGGATGATCGGGTCCCAGGACCAAAAGTGACCCTTCGAGGACCTCTCGGTGGATTTCCTCGGCAGAGGAATGGTGACCGCAGCTCTGTAGCACGCCAGCCAGGTTGTTCAATGACGTGAGCGTGTTGGGATCTACAGTATCTAGGGCGTGCTTATCCTTCCAGTGTCTTCTAGTCTCGAGTGCTTGCTTGGCGATGTCGACGGCAGCATCCGTGCGACCATGCTCCAGCATCAGGATCGCAAAACTGCTCATACACTGTAGCAAGTCTGTACTATTTCCTCTGATCAGTGCCAGCTGTCGACCGGCGGTCTCTCTGACCAGCGATTCCGCCTGCTCTCCTCGGTCCGTCTCCAGCAGGAGTTCGCCCAAGAAACGTACACTATCCATGGTTTCAGGATGCGTGACTCCCAGCAGGTCCTCGCGAAGCGCCAGTCCATGTCGAAATAGGTCTTCTGCCTCCTCGTAGTCACGTTGAGCCTTCGTCACTCGCGCCAGATTCGTCATGCTGATAATGCTGGAACTGTGTTCTTCGCCATAGTGCGCAATATACGCCCTCACGGCTTGTTCATGCATCCGACGCGCGGCGTCATATTTCCTTTGTTTCTGTAAAAGTAAACCGAAATCATTGAGGACCCGCAAGGTAACAAGGTCCTCGCCGCCGAGGACCTCGTCAGCTGTTTGCAGGATGGTTTCGTACAATGTCGCAGCTTCATCGTCGCGGTCCTGCTGCTTTAGGGTCCCTGCCAGTGTAGTGGCTGTTGTCAAAGTTTCGCGATGGCCATCCCCAAGAAGCTGTTTTTGCCCGTCCAGGGCACGCCGTGCGGTTTCTTCGGCTTGCGCCAATTGTCCTCTCTCCCAGAATGACTCTGCTGCACGGCTGAGGTCTTTCAGGCTATCTTCTTGGTTGGATGCTGCAAACATGGTGGAAGCCTTTTCTGAGGGTCGACGTTGTGAGAATTTGATCGGGGATGGAGGGGAAGGTCCTCATTTTAAAGGATCCTCCCTCGTATTCTTGGACTTGGCATCTGTTAAGCTTTTCAGTCATGATCACAAACATCAAGACATTTCACACAAGGATTTTTACGAATATGAATATGATATTGATCAGAATCTGTCTTGGATTAGTAAAAATTCAAATGTTTTGACAACGCGCGAGAAAAGTATGGCTGGACATCTACTCTTTTTCGCATCTCCGCACATATAGATTTATATATTATATATATAAAATTTCCAGTGACAGTGTCTGGACTCTATGGTTCATATGTCTCTCCAGGTTTGTTCGACATCAGCTTCTGCAAAATCTGTTCAGAGCATTAAGGCGAACCAGAGGTATAGCAATTCTCGCTCTGTTTGTCGATTGCATTGCTGCGAAAGAGTTTAGATATGGCGCGGTATTCTAAAGGTCCAATGGGATTCATGCTCCCATGTTGTTTGCTTTCAAGTAGATCAACCCTTGTACATAAGTGATGATTGGTCCGAAGAGATGCGTCGTTATGCGCCAGCCAGATCCCCTTGGTGTTCCAGATAATCCGACTAGAGTACCGCTAAAATCGAAAATAATGATAAGAGAGTCACACTTAAAATATTCGCAGGACTCTCTGAATTAAAAAGAACAGGGATGTATGATTCTTCCGCTCATGGGTGATATGCTCTCTGGAAGACAACCGCGAATACATGAGGTTAAGGGCGTCAATCATTTTTTAGTGCAAAACATAGGGAGCTTGAAATTAAACAGGGAGCTATCTACTCGAGGGTTCCCAAAGTCCACAGAGGTTTGAGCAAAGTGCGCGTTGTTTTCCCCTGTATAAGTTTAGAATCTCATCTCCGTCGACCCTTGCTGTATTCGTGCTTGTGGAGTTGAAATCCAGGCCATTGGTCTCGAAATGGCGAAGGTAGTGTCCAAGAGAAAACGTTGTTCAAATAGTAACAGCACTCCGCTAAAGTGTCGCCGCAAGGAGGAAGGATCAAGGTCGACTCGTAAGAGATTCGTCCTAAGACACCACCGCTGAACGTTAGTCTTGTGATGATTGAAAGCTTGCAGTGCAAGGCAACCAAGGTATCTCATTTCTTGATTGTAGCGATGCACCGATTTTGTCTGTCACTCGATAATACTGGAAGAAGCGCACCCTTCTTCCGATCGCGAGGATCCCATAGGCGGGGCGCTGAGGGCGGCGGCGGTTTCCATGCTGCATCCTGAGGTACCTCAGGAGCTGGCCTGCCCCATCCAACCAAACCAAATCCTTTCCTTCGCCATCTGCAATCTTGCACTGCGTGATCAGAAAGGAACGGCGTGTTCCCCCTGCCACTTCGAGGGTATTAAAGTCCGAAAAGCCCCTGGCCCCTCCGGTTCCAGTGTGCATTGCCTGGGGCTGGGTGATGAACCCATTAACTGGGTCAAAAACTCAGTTTAAGATGGAGTTCCAGGCTCCATTGACCTCGCCTTCGTTACTGCGCGAGTGCAACCGATGTATCTCGGAAGCTATTGCGGGGATACCCATGTACTAGCATCAGTCAGTCAACACAATAGACGTTTCCATCGAAGTGCAATACGTACAATGCTTTTAGCAAGATTTGACCGATAACAGTCATATCGTCGTTGAGTTGGTTGTTTTGGTAAGCCTTTGAAGAGTGCAAGAGCGTGGGAAGAAGAAAGAGAAACACTTGGGCAGTCTCTGGGGGGAAGGGGCTTAATATATCTGGATTCTACCCCGCCAAGATACTGGGCAGTAGACAAGATAGTGAATATAGCAATGCTGGATAGTGAATACAATAAGCCACCCACCGGGTAGTGAATACAGCATCTGGGGGTAGACTCTCATACTAAGCACAACTAAAAGGAATGGGAAAAAAAAAAAAAAAAAAAAAAAAAAGAAAAAAAGAAAACAAGAAAAATCATCAATTAAACAAATTAAACAACCATCTAGCCCACCAGCACATCTTAGCTAATTGATATCTTGGGACTATGAGCAAATTCTCTATTGTACATGAACAGTGCTTCTACATGACAATCACTGGCCAACGCCTTCTTGCAAGAGGTGGAGAAAATTCTTCTTGATGCCACTGAGCAGCTTCAGTGTTCGACCACGATTATTCAACCCACTATTACAGTACCAATCACCGTCTAATAATAGCTCCTCGATCCCCAGACACAGTCCCGACCAGTCTACTGCAGTTCCAGCCTTGATCAGGTCGTCGAGTTCAAATAATAGCTGTTTGTTACATCGTGCTTGCCAGTAGGTGTTAGGCAAGCTCCATCGAAAGGCTTCCAGTAGATTACGTATATCGTCAATGCGCTGTTGGCAATGCGGCTGAGTCTCATAGACCAAATCCACGATAGTCACCGCAAGATCGAGTGGCAAGCAGGAAACCAGTGACTGGATCGTCTTCTGTCCTTGACCGGGATTGTCTCGTTGCGAAAGAAGATTTTGAGTGATCAAGCGCTGTATGCCAAGAATCCTCAATGGACTCCCGGGGGTATGCCACTGCGTGATCTCCTCAAGCTCCTCATCATAGAGCTCCGGAGTACGTGGACGCTGCTCTGCGGGCCAGTGTGGGCCATTATTGTTATGGCAGAGCCCGTCGTAACACAGATGGTTCAAGAAAATACACCACTCCTTTTTGTTTTCTTTCCAGAATCCTTCAACAGCACGGACAAATGCGTGAAGATTTGGCGTGATGAGATCATGTCCAACAAAACGGTCGAGGAGCAGCCAGCAGTGGGGATGAATCGGATATCCTATGCGTTTACCTGCCTTGCGGTTCTTGTCTTGTTCAAACAGATTCGCCATGTGGAAGTCCGCATTCCAACGGTTCTCCCGTCGTGCCAAATTTTTGATGAAGGCCCTGTGGGGGTCTCTCGGGATTGGCAGTTCCCAGGGGTTCAACGAACTTCCGTGTGAGATTCCAGATAAAAACATCTGGTTTGTCGTCGGATCCTCGAGAACTAGATAATTCGACTCAATCAGCATGATCATCTCGGAGGAAGTATCGCAGCGGTGACTGACTTGCTCGAACGAAGAACGACCACGCAGACGGATGTATCTCAAAGTCCGTCCGCTCCAGTTCTTCGGCTGGGACAATTGCAGATGCCAAAATCCCTCTCTTGCTTGCAAGCTTCCTCCAGTCCTCTCGTTCATCCAATACTTCCCCGAGTTCGTAAAGTGGAATCTGTGCCCCACAAATCACACAGCAGAGCACCGGATCACGGTTTTTTGAAAAACCCGTGCGGAGCCTTTTGATACCAAGCTTACCCATCTTGCTCTCTACAGCGCACTAACATATGGCTACTGACAAAATGCATCGCGCAAGAATGGAACACGAGATTTGCAAACATCAAAGATGATGTCATGTTTAGCCGTTGAATGCATGATGTCAATGGATATGAGGCTCATGATCTGGTTACCAGCTTAATATTGCTGAAATAATGGAGGGTTTATACACAGCATCACAGCTGCTTTTACAATTTGGGGCTACTTAAATTGTTCGGAATAATCGTGAGTCTAGCAAAGCCATTAGCGACCATCCTGCACGACTAAAGGTTATAATAAGCCCTAATATCAGTGGCGAGTTCACGAACAACCTTGTCCGAGAGTGCTCCCTCGCTTAGAATATGGCTCTCGAGACTAACAGGCAAAAGGGCGCTTGAGTGAAACGTGCCGTTAACGTACCCTTTATTTAAGCAATTGATGATTCTGTGACTGAACCATACATTAGATAGCTTGTCTTCCGTCACCGAGGAGACTTCAAACTATCCATTGATGAGCATGCCAATACGTAATCAGGACAATGTATTGAGAGATAGAACTGAATCCCGTTCTCTTTCATAGCCCAAGTAGTCAGATCAGACGAGTTACCCAGAGTAGCACAGTCGCGGCCGGGGATTACCTTTCGGGGAAGCTCTAGATCTGCACTCGGCCCGAGATTCACTTGGTGGCATTAACAGCGGCCCCTTGTTATTGAAGTCGGAGGCGAATCTATTGCTGTGGAGATCTTTTCCTCGGTACCGTCGCACCAGTGGTCTTGGACAGCTGTGTCTACTTAAGCTTGAGGAAAATCTTAGTGCACTTGTCCGACAGGCACAACAGTGTGTCTTATACACAGCACGCACAGATGCTGCGCATGTTTAACGTTACTCTTTCGACAATACCTATGAGTTCAGTAGGCCATTACTGAGCATCGTCCATCAGGAAGGGCTACAATAAACCCTAATACAGTCCTTGATCCGGACGAGGTTGATTGACGACAGGGCTTCCTCGTATACTGCCGTGCTGCAAGCTATTCTCAATGACTGATGCTTATTCTTATATAGAATTAAGAATGCTTACCTCTCTTTTTTCCACCTTCTATATTCAATCTGCTCGTTGTAGGTTACCCGACAGATAGTTGGTACCCAACTTAGCCACTTGCAAAGCTCACGCCTTCTATGCTCTAATGTCTTGACAAACGCTTTTACCGTCTGGTTGATACGATTGCAGCAAATGATACATGCGTTGACGGATTTCCCACTTATTTGTTTTCAATTTCAGCCTCGCCTCGCTATGATAGATCCAAGAAAGCTATTCCAACTGACTCGTCACATAGGCAAAGGTTTCAAAACCCTTCAGAGCCTCGTCACTCATAACACAAGACCTCGCGAGACGGGCACCTTCCTTCCATCTACCGCTACCGGGGCCCGTCTCTGCAACGCCATCCTCTTGCGCTGTATCACAGACCCCAGACGTAACAAACAGCGCGGCCACATGCATGAGCACACATTGCAAAACAGGGTCATCGCCAGACAACTGATTATGTAGCAGCTGCGAGAGAACACCAGCCTCCTGCTCGGAACTTCCTTTCGCTTGAATGCTGGCGAGCGGATTCTCCGACAGCCCAAAGTCACTGGGCTGGAGGCGAAAGTTCTGTATTCCTGGAGTAGTCCCCTCGGCAGGTGGATCCGTAAGCATCCAGCATGAGGTTGAACCCTCTGGAGCGATAATATCCATTGAGTCGTTCCCGCAGACCACGAGGGCTTTCCGAACCCCCATGTGCCGGATTGCCTGCGCCAAGACAGGACCGAGGACTGGATTCGCTACGCCGACTACTCGGGCCTCCAGGCCGCAGCTGGCATTCAGTGGATGGAGTAATGTGCTGGTTAGGTCGAATATCGTCCTGATCCCCAGTCCCAAACGAATGCGGTTGGCGTGTTGCATTCGTGGAAGGAAATTGCGCTCTGGGAGAAACGAATAGTTACTCTGCTGGTAGATTTCGAGGACGTGGTCTGCTGTGACCTTTGTCAGGAGCGGAGTGTTTGGTTTGATGTTACTGATGATGTCCTCAGGGTTAGCCGAGGAGACTGGATACGTAGCGCTCAAGTAGCCATGCTGGGCGATGAGGAGCTTCGCTGATGCGACAACGGACGCCATGGCAGCCACAGAAATGACAGCCGTCGGATTCCCCCCTGTTCCGGAGATATCACACTGTGCCATTGGGAAGGTTAGCTCTTATATTACCCCTAAGCCCTTTTGGGGGCTGAAACTTGCCAATCCACCCTGGTATTGCCCGCAGGCTAGGTTTCGGTCCGAAATGACCCTGTTTAATGCAGCCGTATCGACTTTTGCCTGTGTCGGGGCCAGCAAGTGAATACACTCCAAAATGACGACAATATCCTTGTCTTTCTCCCGGTGGTGCAGTAAACTGAGGAGAGCGGCAGCTTGGGTTTCACTAAGCTTCCCATCCAGGAGCAATGACAGAGCGTTGGCAATCTCAGCGACTAAACCTGAGTTTGATGCATCCAATGGTTTCGCCAGCTTGTTTAATGTCGGGTCGATTGACACATATTGTGAGCTGCTTGGCTGTGCCATGAGGAGCAAAAATATATTACACCGATCTGTGTGTGTTCCACCACTGCTGCAGGGATTGAGTGGTTAGTCTGGGTGGGAAATGTCAGGGCCATAGCACCCTTTAAATATGCACGGTATGCACAGCCCGTTTGTCGTCTCTATTATGACAAGGACGATTATTTGACTGTGACTCATCAATTCCGGACTAACTAGATGGGTAAATGGTGAATATATACCTAAGATAACCCAACCCTCAGTATCCCTGTTAACCATGACCTGCCGGCTATCTAAGACTTATCTTAAAGATCTCTCATATTGCTCTATTTAAAAAGAGTTATTACTTTTTTTGGAATGATCGGAACCTGTTGTTTTACTCTTCGACTAGGTATTACTAACTGGAAGATTGATCACACCTCGAACAGCTACGCGAGGGAGTATTTATTCGGGGATCTATTACTATAATTCCTCACTTGGTAGATCAATATTGAATTGTTTGCGGATCTCTTAGGCTGCTGTTAGCATCTCAGCGCAGCTTTTTCTGGAAATCACCAGGAAGAAGAGTCCGCTGTAAAACCCCCCGGGGGGGGGGGGGGACATAGTCCCTGTTTGAAGAAAGATTGGCCCATGACAATATGAGCTTTCAGCTCCGGATGGCGGTTGATAAGGGTCGGATATGGGTAGTCGCACAAATAGCTCCTTGTGATCACTGTTTGCGAGGAATACGATCTGGCATCAGAATTTATCTTCGCCGGTGGATGCACGGATTGGGTGAAAAATGCATTGATGCGAGCATTTGCCTAAACATGCTAGGAGATGGACGGCCACGTAGTCAATTCCGTAGGTGATCCGCGTAGCACAAAGGGATTGGAATCCAGGAGGCTGGGGGTTAATCTCGATTAAGAAACAGGTGGGAGCGTCGCAAGACGCGACATTTGCATCACGGCTTTTTTTTGACGAAGATCCGAGACTCCATTCTCCTCTGCATGAAAATAAAATAGTAAAATAAAAAGAAAAAAAGGTAGATGGTAGATAGTGAATCGAAATTACTTCCTCATACTGGAGTACTCCATGATACATTCCAATCCCATACCTACTACACAGTAATTATTGTGCGTGTCCTTGATATCATGAACATATTCACAGGCCCATTTCATCGTTTAGTAAAGAGAGCATGAAGATCGAATATCTCTCTCGGTGACCTGGCTTCATGTCTGCAGTATATCTACCGCCAATGGTCTATTCAGCAGCCCAATGAACTGGAACTCTGTCAGGGCTCCCGGCTCCGTCGACGGAGAGAGCGTCTCGTATGAAAAGGTACTCGAAGAAACGATGTAAGGTCAAAGATAATCTGGGATAGCTGAATCTCCAGACAGAAGGTACCAATCCCTTCATCCTCATCACTGGGAATCATTACCTCTGACCTCATCTAGGATACGCTGTCAGTGGCACCCCACACCCCGTTCCAGATCCGGACTTCAATATATGTGGATCCATATGGCCCCTATCATGACAAAGATGGCCCAAAAAGCTAAGCCTTTTAGTGAAATCGTGGCTTTTTTGCAATGCTTGACTGATAAGGGCCTCGACAACTGAGGAGTGACTCAGAGATCCCCTGTACGCCCACGTGACATCAGCATCAGTCCCATTGTTATCATCACCACGATTCCCTGTGAAAGTCAATCTTGGCTGGAATCCGACGTATGCCCATGAGCAAGGCCTCTCATCTCTGTTTTGTCATCTATCTCGTACCTCGGACCACATAACTGGTTGGACCGCATCATCCCGGTTTCTTTGTGGTCATTCCGGGAATCCCCCAAACGCACAATGCCTTCATGTCTACAAGGAGACCAATCCTGGGGACCGACTTTGCCGACGCCTTGCCATGGAGGGTTTGACTTCACCATCTACTTTGAACAAATCTGGCTTTCAACCGTGCCATCAGTCTTGTTTTTGATTTCCAGCGGTCCTCGGCTGTGGCAGCTTTGTCAAGCCCCAGTGGTGATCCGCAAATCGAGGAGCCAACTCGTCAAATTGGTAACACATGATTTTCCAGCATTTATATTAGAGTAGGGCTGACTCGTCCTTCCTTTGACTCTATTAGGGCACTATCAGCCTCCTGATCGTTCTTCAGTTGACACTGCTTCCTCTGTGGTCTTTGAGGACGTCCCTGCAAACGTCTGCTTCCATCCCAGCTGCTGTCTTCTCGTTGGTTGCTGCACTTGTGCTTGCTATTCTCTCCTATTATGAACATCAGCGTTCTGTCAGGCCGTCCACGTTACTTGACATTTATCTTTTCGTTTCAGTCCTGTTTGATGCCGTCCAAGCTCGATCATTGTGGCTTCGGAACACTAATGCCCCAATCGCAGCTACATTCACTGCAGCATTGGTGGTTAAACTGATAATCACGATTCTGGAAGGACAAGAGAAACGAACAAGTTCACGAGTACCAGGCGTCAAGTTGTCTCCTGAAACCACCAGCAGCATATATAATCGCACAGTTTTCTGGTGGTTGAACCGTCTGTTTCTCGCTGGTTACAAGGGTACCCTGCGCTTGAACGACTTGTATCCACTTGAATCGGATATGGCCTCAGAAAAGCTAGGCGCCGCCATAGAGAATGTCTGGATGAAAAGTAAGGAAGCGAATTGAGTGCTCCAGCAGCATACTAATGTTGACCAGCCAAACAAACCAGGCCGTATGCTCTGCTTTTGACAACTGCAGTCGCAATGAAATGGCCCCTGCTCTCCCCAGTGGCGCCTCGTATTGCGCTTATTGGCTTCAAGTACTGCCAACCACTGTTGCTGGCGAGCGTGGTCAATTATGTGCAGCTCCCAGATACACACCGTGACAGAAATGCCGGCTACGGTCTGATCGGAGCGACAGCCATCGTCTACATTGGGATTGCAGTAAGTCCACAAACTAGTACGAGAGCCGAAATAGATGGTGCTGACCGTCTCATTAGATGAGCACTGGACTTTACAATCTCAAAGTATACCGGTCCACCGTCATGATGCGCGGTTCGCTTGTGAGCATCATCTACCGCAAAACCTTGAGATTACATCTAAATGAAGCCAAATCTTCCGCCGCATTAACTCTGGCTAGTTCGGATGTGGATCGGATTGGCCTGACAGTTGAAAGTGGCCATGAGATCTGGGCCAGTAGCATTGAAACCATAATAGCCCTCGTGCTGCTGCAACGGCAGTTAGGCTGGGCCAGTATTGCCCCTGTATTACTCGCTTTGTGTATGTCTGAAGTCCATTCAATCTCCCAAGTGTTGCTTACTGACCAGCTCAATTCAGTGGCCGCTGCAGCAAATACGCGAATCGCAAAATATGTTCCACGGCGCCAACGGGAATGGGGCGCTGCGATCCAGAAGCGGGTAACCCTCACATCATCAGTCCTCAGGAATATGAAAAGCGTCAAGATGATGGGCCTGCAGGAGACGATGGCTCGGACGATCCAAAGGGCCAGGGTCTACGAGCTGGATCTGTCGAGACGCTACCGGAGCTTCTTTGCGTACATGGCCATTATCTGTCGGTTTTCCTTCTGCGATCAAGGGCATTTGAACTAACCTCATGACGGTAGCAACCATACCTTTACAATTTTCTGCACCGTTTGCTTTTGTCATTTATATATATGGTGTCAAATCACACCCTGAACATGACTCCGTCGCCGCACAGATCTTCGCCTCACTTTCACTGACTCAGCTGCTCGCTACTCCATTACAAAAAGTCTTGTCTTCCATCCCGTCTTTTGCGGGGTCGCTTGGTTCCTTCACACGTATCGAGGCTTACCTCCGGCTTGACGATCGTGTTGATGGCAGGGATACCAGCTTTTCAGGTATACGAGAAAGCTCGAAGGACCCAATTGTATACGAAAACCACCTTGAATTGGGAAACTTGGGAGCGTCAGGGACAAGCACTACCATGGGCAAACATGCAATTTCAGTGCGAGAGGCGGATATTTCCTATTCCTCGGGCTCGCCTCCAATCCTCCACAAGCAGAACTTTGAAATTCGGAAAGGTCTCTTGAACGTAGTCGTTGGCCCTGTGGGCTGTGGAAAGTCCACGCTGCTCAACGCCCTCCTCGGCGAGATTACGATCGCCAATGGCAAAGTGATGGTAGATGATTCTCCAATTGCCTATTGCCAACAAAGTCCCTGGCTCATTAATGCCTCCGTCAAAGAGAACATCCTGAATCAATCTCCGTACGACGAGACCTGGTATAAGAGAGTCATCTGGTCTTGCGGACTGAACGAAGACATTGAACAACTGCCTGATGGGGTTGATACTATTGTTGGAAGCCGGGGAACCAGTCTCAGCGGTGGACAGAAACAGCGGCTGGCGCTCGCCCGGGCAGTCTACGCCCGAGCACCATTAGTCGTGCTGGACGATACCTTGAGTGCTCTGGATGCGCGAACTGAGAAACTGGTTTTTGATCGTCTGTTGTCCAAAACAGGGCTCCTCCAGCGGCTTGGAGCGACGGTCATCCTAGTCACTCACTCGGTGCAACATCTTCGATCTGCGGATAATATCATTGCATTGGATTCGAACGGACGTATCGAGCAACATGGCTCATTTAGAGAGCTTAGTGGTGGAGAGGGACCAGTGCGACGCCTGTTAGCTGAGTGTCCTCCTGACAAGAGCAGTGCGGAAAATAACAGCCCGGAACCAGCTTCTGGTTCAGTTTCTTCAAGCCCAGCTCAGAGGGAAGGAAATGTGTCATTGCCGCATGCTGCTGCTGTAGAAAGGAAGGCTATATCTGATTCCGCTGTCTTGATATATTACTTGAAGTCCATCGGATGGTATCGGGCGTCGATATTTCTCCTTACAAGCCTGGCGTATGTGCTCTGCATCAGCTTCACCCAGATCTGGGTCCAGTGGTGGACAGAATCTAAGCATCCCAATGATGGTTCGTTCTTAGGGGCCTATTTTTCTCTGGCAGTTGGTGCCATTGCGAACTATAGTTCGTCCATCTGGTGCATGATGATCTCTATTGTGCCCATTTCGGCAGCGAAACTGCACTGGCAGCTCCTTGATGCCGTTCTGCATGCGCCCATGTCTCTCTTCTCGTCTGTAGACTCGGGCATCACCCTCAACCGGTTCAGTCAGGACATGTCGCTGATCAACAGCCGCCTACCTGTGTCTACAATGCAGGCAACGCCGATGGCGTTCCAAGCGCTAGCACAGATCGCCCTTATAGCCGTAGGGTCTACCTACCTAGCCATTGCGATTCCCTTCTGCCTCGGTACGACCTGGGCCCTGCAACGATTCTACCTCCGCACATCGAGACAGCTTCGCTTACTCGACTTGGAACTGAAATCTCCATTGCTCTCGAGCATTTCCGAGACCCTCGAAGGTCTGCCGACGATCCGCGCCTTTGGCTGGGAGGAGAAATTCGAACGACGTAATCAGGATCGGTTGGACGCCTCACAGCGTCCAGTCTACCTCCTCTACTGTATCCAGCGCTGGCTGAATTTTGTACTGGATCTGATAGTCGCAGCACTGGCTATCCTGCTGGTCAGTCTGGCGACTCAGTTGCCGAGCAGCACGAGCGGGGGCCGTCTGGGTGTTGCGATGCTCAACATTCTCGGCTTCAGCCAGAGTTTGTCCCAGTTCATCTTCTTCTACACCGACTTGGAGACGTCGCTGCAAGCGGTTTCCAGGGTGAAGGAGTTTGTGGAAACTACCGTCTCGGAAGAAGCGAGCCCCAGGTCTCTGACTGCGCCGCCAGAAAACTGGCCTGCTCGCGGCGCGGTGGAGTTTCGTGGTATCACGGCTTCATATGCTACTGGCTCGGTCAATGCTGTTCTCAAGGGTGTCTCCCTAGCCATCCAGCCTGGACAAAAGGTCGGAATATGTGGCCGGACAGGCAGCGGCAAGTCCTCCTTGCTTTCTGCCTTGTTCCGCATGATTGAACTCCAGAGTGGCAGCATTACTATTGACGGAATTGACCTCAACAGCATATCCGGGAAGGAGGTGCGTTCACGGTTGATCGCAATCCCACAGGATCCCTTCTTGCTCCCCGGGACAGCCCGTCTCAATGCGTCGCCCGACGAAACAGTCGCAGACAACCAAATCATCAAAGCCCTCGAGAAAGTCGGGCTGTGGGAGCACGTCCAGAAGCGCGGTGGCCTTGACACCGATATTGATATTCTGGCTCTGTCGCATGGCCAGCAGCAGCTCTTTTGTCTTGCGAGGGCAATGCTGAGGCCCGGCAATATTCTTGTACTGGATGAGGCGACTAGTAATGTTGACTGGGGGACCGATGAGGTTATGCAACGCGTTATTCGGGAGGAGTTTGCGAATAAGACCATTATCACTGTTGCGCATCGCTTGAGAACTATTCTAGATAGTGATTTGGTGGTAGTCCTCGGCGAGGGACGTATCCTTGAGGCAGGCCATCCGGGGGAACTGCTGACGAGTCCGGGTCATTTTCGGGAATTGTGTAGTACTCAAGGCATCACTATTGACAGCATCTGATGTATCGAGGTCCTAGAGTGATAATCCATCCGAGTAATACTTACCTCTTTCACACCGCCGCACTATATAAAGTCTTTCTGTACCAAGCACAACCCGATGTCTTTGAAACCTTCTGCTGTAGATCAAGACGTCTCTTAATTTTATGGAGCAATGATCTCTACCAGTGCGATAAGAATGGCGGCATCCTTCTGGGGAATATATCGATCCGTCCCAAGACGCCACGAGCGACCATCTACAGCGCAGAGCAGGGACCAGGTATAATAGTGTCCCTGCCCGTTTGGATCATCATAGGTTCAATGAAGCGCGGAACGTAAGTCCGAAGGATATAACCGGAATATGGCGACGGTAGAAGTGCATGACTTCAAGGAATGTGAGAACGCGATTTCTTTAAAACGGTATAAGAGGAGCATTCCACGCAGGCAAAGGATGATCTGCAAGTTGGAATCTTTTCACGAAATCACTAGAATTCGGGGACCAAGTGCAAATCCCGAAGCATGACGCATTTGGAGTGGTGGAGGCAGACATGTAATCGGCGCATCATCACTCACGATCCCCGTATGGAGGACAACACCCCAATGATCATGTCTCTCTCGCCAGTTTAAGAACATCACATAAACTGCTAACTCCCCTATTTCTACCTTTCAAAAACGTATCCCCACAATGAACGACTCGCATTAGTTGTCAGCGGGGGATTGCACAGGACTTAGCTGACTCAGCTTCAGTGTTTGCGCCATGCAACGACAATGAATTTGCAATAGTACAGTAATTCTACAAGGATGATTGTGTACATGTCTTGGAGTCAGCTTGTATGTCTACCGTCAGAAAGGCTGAGCTATCTGAGACCTTCCAAAGATCGGCCTATCGGCGTCGACTCGGTGATTTATTTTCTGCGCGTTGCACAAACCAGCAAGTATCTATAGGTTTATGACGAGGCTGGATGTCCATGTACCAACACAGCACACAGCTCAGTCGGCATCAACAGTCTGTGTTGTCGATCATCGAGCGTGTATGCTCGTGCGTGTCTGTGGTTGCCTCGGGTATCGTCATTGCAACCTTTGTCAGCTCTACGGAATTCCGCAAACCGATCAACCGCTTGATCTTCTATGCCTCGTGGGGCAATCTCTTATCAAATGTTGCGACTCTCATTGCCGAGTCCAGTCTGCAGGATCATTCCCGAGGCGCGCTGTGCCAGTTCCAGGGGTTCATGATTCAGTGGTCAGTCAATGCTCTGACATGGCAGAATTCATTCACTGATACTGGCCTGTAAGGTTCTTGCCAGCCGACTCCCTGTGGGCGCTCGCCATGGCTTACAATGTGTACCTGGCGTTCTTCAAGCATTACGATACCAGGCGTCTAGGGATGCTCGAGTGGAAGTATGTGCTCTTCTGTTATGGAGTGCCGTTTATTCCTGCGTTTGTGTATCTCTTCCTCAGCTCCGAGTCAAGGGGCAAGGTGTACGGAGATTCTGTGGTAAGTACCATTGCAGTAGTGCTTGAGTGTCGATATTTATCATGATCAGTTATGGTGCTGGGTCTCGTTGCGGTGGGATTTTCTCCAGATCGCCGTATTCTACGGACCAGTCTGGTTCATTGTCTTGCTCATCCTCGCCATCTACATCCGTGTTGGCGTGACCATCTGGCGACAACGACGCGAACTGAGAAAGATCGTCAGACCGGCCTTCGAACATGCCACAGACCCCACCGTGTTGGGAGACGTTGATCTCCATGGAGCAGCCCAACCAGTGCCACTGGATAGCTTTCAATGGCACTCAATCAGAGAGCGGAGTCCTCCTCCTACTGCTGCTTCATCCCAACGAATTATTTCTCCGGAGGTCTGGTCTACTCAGAATCATGCCGGTCCCCGAATTGCCCCTCCTAGTACTGCAGTCTCTCTTTCCTCCAATATCTCTCCTGCAACTTCCACTACACTCAGCCGCCACAACTACGGCCTAGGCCAGTCCGGCACGTACACTAGCCCGGCGTCGGAAGCGTATTACAAGTATGCCGTTCTCTTCTTTGCGGCGTTGATTATCACATGGGTACGTGCTTGCCTCTCGTTCCTACATTTACTGACAGTCTTCAGGTCCCTTCCTCCGCCAACCGGGTTTATGCGCTTGCCGCCTCGAATCACTATGCCTTCGGCTTGAGCTGCGCCTCGAGCTTTGCTCTACCATTGCAGGGATTCTGGAATAGCCTCATCTACATTACTGTCTCTTGGCAGGCCATTGTGACCTGGTTTCGACATGTTGGTGCTCGGGCGCGGAGCACATCGAGTGCCACGCTTCGACCTCTGAAGTATCCCTTGCGTCGTTTGAGTCGGGGTTGACTATGATTTGCAAATCGCGGATCATTGTTGATCTGAGAAAACTCGACCTCAACAATGAGCCGCGAGTATGGTGTGGAGGCGACACTTAGTCTAAGCCCTGTCAACACAGGCGAATTCCGTACGCAGGCTCCACGATCACACAATTCCCGACAGCCAGCGCCGGGGCGATCTCGCCAAATGCTGTTTTGGTCAGCTTTTTACATTAGGCGCGCGCGGCCAAGCTGGAGGCGAGGACGCTGCAGGCTAATCTCCGGCAGCGGCTGGCATTTGTTGAATTCTGTTTCTTCGGCGGAGTGACTAGAAACTAGGTACCGTCCGTTCTGATCTGCGTTCGCTAATAGATGGGAAATAGAAACATTAAAAGTGAGTACAAGGATTTTCAGTGCTGGGTGTATTGGTATTCTCGACTAGACGGGCTATGCAGGGTACTGTTAATAGGAGTAAGCAGAAATATCCTTAGGTTACTATAGATGTATAGAAATCAAAGTTAATTGTCTATCTCTGCCCTCTCTACGAAGCGGTACATTTCTTTATAAAATCCATCATGGCCTGTCTGCCCGCGGCTTTGACCGGTATCTCCGTGTGCATGGCCCCAGAGATGTCCAATCTGTCCACTCTCAGTCCAAGTCTCTTGCCCTCTTGCTCCAGCTCCGCTGCCGCATATGCCGGAATGACTTCGTCCTTTTCAGCGGAAAGCAGGAAAATCGGTGGAACCTCATGCTCATGCTCTCTCAGATCACGATCTTGATCCCGCCACCGCGCCATCCGCTCCATGGCTACCGCACTGCTCCAATTGTTCCAGAGAAATGGCCACAGGTACCGATACGGCAGCCACTTTTGCGGATACAGACTGATCAGCATGTCCTTGGTGCTGGACATCGGTGCTTCGAGAATCATCCCGGCGATAGGAACTGCCTGGGTTGAATGCCGAGCCAAGTACGTCGCCGCCGCAGAGCTCGCAATCGCCGTACCCAAACTATGACCCCAGAGCACCATCCTCACATCCCTATCAGGTGCGCTATACGTCTCCGCTACCCACTGCAGAAACGCGACCGCGTCGAGCTCGATCCCTATCTGGCTCGCGCGACCAGAGGACTTCCAGTACCCGCGATACGACAGGGCGACGACGACGTAGTCCACGTCTCCGCTTGGCGAGTGGATAGCCCGCAGGAACTGCGACAATAGCGGCAGACGCATGGGAGTCGAGCCGCCGTTTCCCTGGAAGTAGCAGATCACCAATAGCTTCTTCCGTGCCGGGTCTTGCACCAGCGCATGCGGCTTCTGGGACACGCTGCGAGCGGGAACTGGCATCCGCCCTTCGCATACAGCCAACTTGGTCCCGTCCAAACTTCGAATGCACTTTTCTTCCCAGTGCACGGGCTTGCATTCCCCTGCGTAGTCGGATATTTGCTCCGAGCGGGCGAACGGCGGGAGCCATGAGATGTACAAGAGCTTGTCTTGCATGACGACGATCCAGAAGCATTTCCATGTCCATAGGCCCAGTAGCAGAGTGATAAAGATAACAGGCGGGATCAGGACAGGTGGAATGGCGGATGTAAATAGACCACGCCTCTGTATTGGGGTTACATGCTGTGGTCTTTTGCATGATGTGTTGCGGATGGAGTAAAGTGACCGAGGACTCAGGGGATAGTACGAGGGTCTGACTGTCCTGGCAATACTAATACCAGTCAGACTGCGCTGAACGCGCCTAAGAGCCCATTTTGCTAGCATCAATTGTGGTTTTCAACATTTGGAAATGATTAGGCAATACGGACGTGTCGGTGATGATGACGACGAAAAGTCATGTGATTGCTGAGTTAGTGCTTACTCATCCACATTGAATCTCCGGATATTAACGCCTCAAAGGTAAGGCATGAAGACTGAGATCCTATCTTGGCACGGCACCATAATGAAGATGCTTTAATTCAAGTAGAAGTAATTCTTAATTGGAGTTTGACCATGTCAGCTTCTTTATTCTACGAGTTGGCGAGTTTGACCCATTTTTGAGGAAACTCGACTCTGACGGCCTCTTTTGACGCTGTTATATTTATCTGGCCTTCAGTAGATCACAGAACTGTCTCGTATCAATAGTTCCGGAACACAGCCGTAAGAGCCCGGGCTCCATGGGAATGATAAGCGCTGCATCATCAGGGCGGATTCGCGAGACGTTTCCTCTGTTTGAGAGTCTTGTATGAAAACCACGACCCCACAGCCGTTGCAATGAAACCCAGAATACCAACGACAATACCGACAATCTCTCCCACCTTCAGCTTGCTTCCATCGCCTTGACCAGTCTGGTCTTCTTCTCCAGTACCCGAGTAAGTAGTCGGTGAGGTTGTCGTTGACGTCTGGGTTGCCGATGGCACTGACTGCCTTGTAGACTCGGTCGTCCGATCCGATGCCTTCTCACTTGTGGACGTCGCAGTACTCGCCTGAGACGTCGAGACTAAAGCATCCACAACGGTCAACCTCGTCCTCACAGTAGCCCAAGGACGGCCGGCCGCAGACGTCGTCCCCCAGATGCCAGCACCGTCTGCACGACTGTCACCGTTACGGTCGCAGGGGCGATCGGCGTACCTGATGAAGTCGTCCCAGTCGTCTGCGCGGTGGACGTCGCCCTCGTATACCCATTACTCGTACAATAATCGTCGTATATCTCGACCGCACTGGAAACATCGATGGCATTCTCGCCGCACTTGTCACTCACGCATTTGCGGAGGAACGAGTCGGCGGTTTGCTGGAGATCCGAGCGACAGATGCATTCATTCTCGATGGGATCGACTTCGCAGCCGATCCGGTCTGCGAGGAAATCCGCGCCGCCTTGCGAGGAGGCGCCCCAATAGAAGCAGCGCTTTGCGCAGGGTCGTTGCGACGCGTAGGCTGTGGATTCGGTGAGGGTAGCTGTTGTTCCGTCTGCCGCTTTGATGAAAAGGGAGCAGCAGAGGAGAATGAGGAGGCTTGTCTTGGGAGTATTGTAGGTGGCTTTTGCAGCCATTATCGCGGTTGACTGGCGCTGCTGGCCGCTTAGAAGAAGCCCCTGGACCTGAAGACGTGTCCCGTTTAAGTGAGTCGCCGCTCATAATAAATACTGCGCGGCTGATGCCGTGGCCCCGCGTGGTCTGCTCCTGCATAATTTAGGATACTCCCAGCCAGGGAATGGCGTTGGCAATGGTTGGCTAATCTTGTCCACTAAGGTGCTGATATCAGGGCCTGAGCGGAAAAAGACTGTCTCTGATATGTCGAAATACCCAGTCATTTACTGCTTGCCAGCCTCGAGTCTTGGCAACTCGTATCCTCCCTTGCCAAGAGCATGATGATACGTAGCGTGATGAACTCGACTAGCTGCTAGGTGCGACCTTCGCTTTTTGCTAGTTAGACATGGGTAACAGCCTCATTAGTTGATGTTAAATTTAGCTGAGCGGTACTCAAATCGACGGATGAGGCCAAGCCTTCATCCGATAGGCTTCAATATCATGGCAAGCTATGTTGAAATGAGATTAGCCATTATTAACTCTTCTTTCACCATATATGTGATAAATCATACCCCGCGATAGATTGTATGTGGATCCCCTCGATCGTCGGCAGTCGGAGTCGGGATGGGGGCGGGGAATCTCCACCCTCCATCAATATCTGGGGTTTAAGTATTGGGGAATTTCAGGAAAGGAAAGAATCTTATTATCTTAATTACTATCAGGCCAAAATGACAAGCAATCAACCCCGACCCCACAAACGAGGTATCGTCTCCTACGGCTCCTACAAAACAGGAGGATGGAAGCTCAAGGACATTACTCTCCGTCCTCTGAAAGAAAATGAACTCCTAGTTGAGATCGTTGCATCAGGAATATGCCAGACAGACCTGCATTTTGCAGGCGCAGAGAGTGGATTCGGTGTGCACTATCCCCGGATCATGGGTCATGAAGGTATACCGTCTCCCATAAGGCAAGCGCACTAGCTAAGTGAACAACAGGCGCCGGATACGTCCGAGAAGTTGGCTCCGGGGTGCAGGTCGCCCAAGTCGGCGACCCAGTCATCCTCTCCTTCTCCGCGTGCAAAGCCTGTGAGCCATGCGAGACAGGCCACCCGGCACATTGCGTCAACTTCAACCCGATAAACTTCGAGGTGGAGCCTGATAACCTTGTCTTCAGCGAGGACGCATCCACCGCGACGGAACCGAGCATCTACGGACGATTCTTTGGCCAGTCGAGTTTCGCGAGTTACTCGATCGTCCGCGAAGATTCTGTAGTCAATGTTCGAGGGGTTGTCGACACCAAGTCCGAGCTGCAGTTGCTGTCGCCTCTGGGGTGTGGAATCCAGACTGGGAGCGGGGCGATTCTGAATGCAGCAAAGGCGGCTCCGAAGGACCGGGTGGCTGTCTTGGGGCTAGGAGGCGTCGGATTGAGTGCGGTTATGGGTGCGAAGATCGCAGGCTGTGCTCAGATCATCGGTGTGGAGAGACATGTTTCCCGGCTGGAGCTGGCGAAGGAACTAGGTGCTACGCATGTCGTGCAGGTTGATCCGACGGCGGATCCACAGAGTGTATCGGATGCTGTTTTGGCGGCGACGAACAACCTGGGGGTTAACATCGTGCTGGACACGACTGGTGTGCCGGCGCTGATTGCGCAAGGTGTCAGAATGGCTTCATTCAAGGGAAAGATTCTGCAGGTTGGAACAGCGCCGGAGACGGGGACGTTGGCCATTCCGATTCATGAGTTCATGGTAGCAGGGAAGCAGTATATGGGTGTGGTGGAGGGAGATGTAAACCCAAAGGAGTATGTGCCTAAGATGGTCAAATGGGTACGGGAAGGAAGCCTGCCTCTGCAGAAGATTGTCAAATTCTACAAGGCGGAGGACTTTGAGCAGGCGATCCGTGATATGCAGTCCGGGGAGACGATTAAGCCAGTCATTGTGTGGTAGCAGTCTTATACAGGCTGTTGTGCTAATTTAATAGACAATCAAATACCTACAATCCATAGGAGGACTCTTGACAGCTCCTCGAGGAGCTCGGAGTCAAGACCTGACCTAGGCTTTTGTTGTACGGAGTAGATTAGTAGCTTTCGGCACTTGAGCTCGGCATGTACAGTACTGGGATCCTCGGCCCTGGTAGACGCTTGAATCAATTCGTAAGACTCTCTAATGACTTTGCTTTATGCGCGATAAGTCATTCCCCGCAGACGGAAGCATTCCGTCCAAGCCAAGAATTCTTGGTAATCTGCCCATATCAGCAGTTTGGTCTGTTTGAGCCTATAGCAAACAAGCACAATTGAGACTTCTCATTGGATTCACGTTTATTTGCGCCGTTTGTTGTGTTTGGAAATGTGCGGAATAGTACGTACTCTATACTGACGTCAGCCAGCATATCATGTCATCCCGACGAAATATAAGACATGGGACTGCAACCAAGATATTGATACCAAGGGGTCTCATCTACTTTATCCAGTAGTTCTGGAAAGCAGATCAACTCATGCCATCAACACCCCCAATTACCTCCCGCCCCGTGGTAGCCATCGCAGGCGCCACAGGGCACCTAGGCAAACACGTCGCCTCCGCCTTCTCCTCTCCGCCCTTCCACGCCTACTTCTCAGAGATAATCCTCCTATCCAGACATGACAATCCGCCTGTCCCTCCAGCCTCAGAAGCTTCTGGCGCAACGGTGACAGTCCGCAAATACGACGAGGACAACCTCCCTGCCGCCCTGGAGGGCGTCAACGTGCTCGTCAACACAATCGGCGCATCCGGCCACGAGTTCAAAGAGAAGCTGCTCCGTGCGTTACCCTCAACCGGGGTCCAGGTCTACTTTCCCTCCGAGTTCGGGGTGGACCATTACGTTCATGACTTCCCGCATGGAGAATGGGATCAGAAGAAGAGGCATTTTGAACTTGCTGGGCGGCTCATCCCGCAGGTGAAGGTGTGCAGAGTGTTCTGTGGGTTGTTTCTGGAGGATAGTATCGGGCCGTGGTTTGGGTTTGATACCGGCAGGGACAAGTATGAAAGTGTGGGGAGTGCGAAATCGTTGGTGTCGTTTACTGGGTTGGAGGATGTAGGGAGGACGGTGGCGTCTTTGGCGGCGATGCCGTTGATGAGTATTCCGGAGATGGTGCATATTGGTGGTGATACACGGTCGACGGAGGAGATTGCGAAGGTCATGGAGGGTGCAGGGGCTGGGCCAATTGAGATCACGGAGGTTGATCTGACGAAGTACAAGGAGGAAACGACAGGGAAGGTCTCGAATGAGCCGGCCAGATATCTGCGTTTCCTGATGGGGGAGAATAAAATCAATCATACTCCGCCGGGGCTGGGGAACGATAATGACTTGGTCAATCTGCATCAGAAGACCTGGAAGTGGAAGACCATGGAGGACCTGGCCAAGTCGACCAACGGAAGGCCGTGGAAGTACGTTCAGTGGCCTCCTAAATAGTCATATTTAATGATTCGGTTCGCAAGTTACGTCAGTGAGAGCACAATGTTCAATTCCTATCTCTAGCCTACAAGGAAATATACATATACCAGTTTTTCATGTGGTCGCCCCAAAAAACTTGTACCCAAGCCCATCTAATGAGATTTATGCACTGGAAGAAGGACTGGCAGATGGAATCGCACCAGATGGGATCGCACCCGAGGGAGCAGACCCCGAAGGCATGGTACCGTTCATACTTCCACCAGAGCCACCAAAGGCCGAGCTGGCGGTGTTCTGGTGTCCACCGTCTTCCTGATAGTACGCAGCAATGTTGTAGTACGAGTTGTCAGTGTAGTCGGCCGAGGCATTAATACCGATTTGGATCCACGCGAAGAGACCATCCTCCAATCCCTCGCCCAGGTACAGGTACTCGGGGAAGGGGTCGTACTCATCCGACGCCTGCAGAACACTCCACATGTCGTCGGCGTTGGTGGTGATGGCCTGCGTGTTGGTGTTGTAAGGGGAGGTATCCTCGACCGCAGAGCGAAGGACCTCGTTCCAGAAGAGTTGGCCGATGTGGGCGATGCTGCCGGTGCCGACTTCAAGGGTGCCATTGGCGTTCATCGTGGCGTTGAGATGCGTGAGGAGGTGAGTGTGGGTGGCACGTCCGTCGTAGTGGCCGGGGAAGATGGTGTCGAAGGTAGCCACACCGTCGGCGTCGGTCTGCTGGATACCGCGGAGATAGGTCGAGTCCCAGCCGTCAGCAGCGTAGTTGCCGGTGGTAGAGATGCCACTGTCAGTCAGGTCAGCAGGATCCATCCTCTAGATGAGTGACGAGTTCATACCTGTAGACACCGGTGGCGTTGGCGTTCCAGATATCCACCACAGCGCCCTTCACAGGCTTGCAGGTGTTGACGTCGATGTACTGCACCTCAAGGGTGACGTCGACACCGTCGCAGTACTTGTCCTCCTTGACGTTCTGGCGCAGAATCTCTCCCCAGACGTAGTATGGGCCGTCGGTAACGACAGGGGCTAGGATGGCACTGGTGTTGCCGCCGAAAATACGTGACTCGGGAGTGTTGGCAGAGTAGGCGAGGACATCGGTCTTGTTGTGGTCGATGGCTTCCCACTTCTCGAGAGCAGCCAGATCACGTCGCCACTTGTGAGCATCTGAACTGTCAGCGGGAGCACGACGAAAGGTAGAGGTCACTTACTAGCTTTGATGCCCTTGCTCTGGCGGAGCTGGCGGGCAGTGCGGGCACGACGGGCGACATTGCGCTGGTTCAGCTGCTGAGCCTCGGTGGTGCTAGCACAAGCATCCAGTGCACGCTTGGCTGCAACGGCATATGCATCGCGAGCGCGAATCTCCCGCTTCAGGGCGCGAGCATCGTGGACTTCGCCGGGGTGAGCGGCGGCCAGAGTGGCAGCCGCGACGAGGAAAAGTTTGGAAAAGTGCATCTTCTTTTGATATCGGACAGTAGACTCTGAAGGGATGCTTGCGTGTTCCCTCATACTGGCATAACAATGGCCAGCCTTTTATATTCCTTTGGTTGCTATCTTCCTGAACATGATGGCCCTAGCCGCGTCATCGTCTCCAGACTCAATGAGCGCAGGGCCACGCAACGGAGGCATATGTTGCCGACGGTACCTGGCTTAGACCTGAAGAGGCGTAATCCGCGATCAACGATTGATTCACGATGCTTGGTGATAGCTTGGCTTGGTCAAGCCGCACTGAAGAGGCGTAATGTGAGGTCTTGGCGCCGCGTATCTGGGACCCGCTCTCCTGCCCATCCGCAATAATGGGGAAGAGACGAGGGAAATGATCGACAAGGACGACGAATCATGAAACGGGTATTATTTTCTGTTAGGTATGCATCTCGATGTGCTGCCGTTGGCTTGTCCTCTTCTGGTTTGGTAGGAGACGTATACAAATCACGACTACAAGTCCAGTCAGCTGCCACTGATGGAGTACAGGAGATCATCGACTGGAAAACAGAATAAGCATGCGCAAATCAGACGTGACCATAGGTCAGCTCCCTTTGCATATTTCAGGTAAGGTCAAAAGTAAATGGAGAGATAAATATAGTATTAAGGTGCCTAAGCTTAACATAGTTTACTGAGCGCGAGTGGAGTTCTTCAGCATCCCGGCTGTATATTCAGTCATCTATGGAATTCTTGGAAGAGAGCCGATGGAGAGGACGCTCCACACGTTCTTGTCGCAGTCTGTTTCAAGCCAGAAGCTGAATGTAGCAGCTACAAGCTGACGTACAAACCAAAGCAGACGGAATGATTGTCATGTTTTCTGGAATTCAATTTGTGTATGTGGTCAATACATGCCCGAGTCAAAAGGTATTCTCACAGGGAAGAATTGTGCCCGGTGAAAATATGTGTGTATAAATAGGCCGCAATTAGGCAGCATCGATAGATTGATATTCCGATCACCGCCAAGTTCGAAAAGACCAGGTAATTTACAGCACTGCCTTTCTCTGTCTGGCTTATAGTCAAACAGAATTGGTGAACATATGGGGTATCCTGGAGTCGACGACGATTGTCCCTTAAGCTGTGCAGGTCCCACTTCTCCTGGATTCGGTCAGCCCGAGTCAAATCATCTGAAGAACCAGTAAGCACAGAAAACGGGTACACTAACGTCAGCTATCCTTGTGCTATCTGCAAATCCTGCAGCCCTGCTACACTAGGCGTTTCACTGAATTTCTGCCCCTGTGAGTTTAAGCCTAAAGAGGCAAATCGCCTTTGAAATACCTTAGGGGTGCAGTCCTCATTCGTCTCATGAATCTCACCATTCTTGCGATTCGAAAGTAGAACAAGAAAGGAAACCGGCAATTTATGAATCAAGTTTTGTTCTGCCGCCAGCACAGCCACCTCAAGAACACTGCGATTACAATTTGACACACATTCAACGGTACGCTGCTTCTCCTGCTGCTTGGGACGGCTTAGGTTGCTCAGAGGATAAACTCCAAGCCTCGGCCAAGTGACATCGCATTACTGGATGACTATCTCTCGCTTTACGACCTGGAGCCGGATGTCCTCTGGGGCTTCAACATCTACCGCTGTGACCACAGCGATGACAGGCGTGGCAGTGCATGCTGCACCTTATTGACAGAACCGTGCGAAACATGTTGGAGGTCAACGAATCGATGGACCTGTATGCGCGCTATAAGATATGTTATAGTGGACGATAAGAAGAGCTTGGAAGGAGCAACGTCTCATGACGTTCGAGACCGTTTCATCGCTTGGGTATCTGAGGAATTGCCACGGGGTATATTGCGAAAGGAGTTCTTTGCACGCGAGGAATTCGGCACGACCGGCCTCCGTCGAGAATGGACTTTGGGTAGGCGATACAACTTTTGTCTTTTTGTGAATGATATTTGCTTAGAGTCATTGGACGAGATGAAGTATCCCGTGGTGAAGTTACTCTGGGGACAGTGGGGCCACTGGAGTCCCATGAACGAAACTATGCTGTGCATCCAGACTATGAGATGGTGAGACTGACGGGGACGATGAGAATGTTGGCTGGATGTACATGAGTGTGATTGACTATATGCGTTACTACAACGATCTAAATGAGTACGACTGGTGGTTTGATTTGCATGCGCGGCCGCCAGACATGATAGAGGTGTATGAGCGACTTTCAGGGTCTTGGAGGAAGCGCTGAATCGTCTATTCACCGGTTACCTTGTTCAAGGTCATCACGATTGCGGACGGAATTTCGACGCGGGAGACGGCCTATGAGGTCACGGCTACACCAATCCAGATACGCTTCCGGGCTGCGGAGTCGACTGTCGTTCCTGTACCTACTGATTCTTTGAGCTTGCCGAGTGGGTATCTGCTTACGAGGGAAAGGGTCGGAATTGGGGTTGGGGTGTCAGTGGCGGTTGGATTGCTGACGATGATGCAGTGGTATTTCTGTTGTGGGGGAGGAGGCAGGGGAAAGGAGAGGGTCGTTACGGTGACGGGTACGCGCCTGGACCTGGATCTCCCTCCGCCGTATCCCGGGTTGGACGATGGACGGTCTACGAATGAGGTTCCATGTGGAAGCCGTCGGTAGCGCTTTGGGTATTCTCGTGGTGAGAGTGTTCAGGGCGACAGATGTAAGAGTATAGCGCAGTCCTGAATGAGTGGTCTCATACGTAGTGAGTAAGGTCGCATCCTTGTAGCACTGGGCGAATTCATTTGCATGCGGTGTCGTTCAACGCGGCGCATTGGGCAGAACTGTTGTCAGCCGTCCACCATAATGGTATCTGACATGATAGGGATTGGGCACAGCGTCGTGGACGTGGTATCCGTTACAGCTGCAGTTAGTAGAGCAAAAAGGCAAGACGCCACGGAAGAGAAGAAAGAGTATGAAGCATGTCCTTTCGCTGGTATTATCCAGATCAAGTTCAACGGTATTTCTCAGATCGAGTTATGCCGAAGCAATCCTCGAACACCCGTCATGCTACATACTAAAATTTCACAACTTACCTGTCCCTACTTCTCCTATCTGTCTTCGGCGTTCGGCTCACTGTGACAGCCAATGCCTAAGCAGAAGCGGCCCCATTCTCCACGGAGCTAACATCATCCGTAGTATCCCAGCTGTCGTTGACCTTCTTGAGATTGCCAAACCAGTCGTTCCGGGACTTGCGCCACCACTCCTCTAGCGCAATGACTGTGATGCCAGCCATTATCACGATGCAGTAGTTGAACAGGCTTGCATCCCCGTCGATAGCACGATCACCGTACTGCGGGGCGCACAGCACTGAAAAGGCGAAACTGTTCCAAATAAAAGTGACCACAGCGCAAAGTATTCCCGCTCGGCCCAGATCCCAGAAGCCTGGTCGAAAGGACTTGCGGGTGATAAAGGCGCGGCCAAAACCGACCAAGCCATATGCGGCAATGGAACCAGCTGCAGAGGTAGACGTCAAGCTGTAAAACGCAACCTGGGAAGGCAACTGGGTGCAGAGGAGGAGAGCGGCGCATATGGAGATAAAAATCACCGCGTTGTGGGGTTGCTTGCTTTTCGACACGCGGCAAAGTACATTGCTGAAAGGGAAAACGGAGTCGCGCGCGATGGCAAAGACCAGTCGGGAAACGGCGACAAGGGAGATGGAGGTGTTGAGAACCGCTCCGATGATTGCGACTGTTGTTGCGACAGCGTGAGCATGGGGACCCAGAGCCATGGCATACATGTTGATAAATGGCTGTGGCACACTGGTGTCGTAGAATGTTTCGATCGGGGGCATGCAGAACAGGAAGAGGATGATAATGGGGAAACCACAGAGGGCGGAGGCCACGGTCGACCAGAAAACTCCTTTGGCGGCGGATTTCCTGGCCGTGACTGTTTCTTCAGCGACATGGCCAGATGCATCCTGACCGACGAGACAGCTGGCAGGCAGATACCAGGACAGAACCCAGTTCAGGCTGGGGGCTGTGCCTCCTCCGTTGTAAGTGGAGGTGAAGACATACTCGGCGGACCGGAAGCCATAGGTTTTGGAGACTCCGATAGGCAGCCAGATCACATTCAGGAGAATGTCAATCATGATAACAATGAAGCCCGCTCGGAAAACCCATGCATAGGTCCGGGGCGGGAGGAAGTTCAGCGAAGTTGCAAGTGCCAGGAACAGCAACGACAAAGCCCAGGCAACCGCGCGAGCCTTGACATCTGATGTTTCATACGGCATCGACGTGTTTGGGTTGAAGGCTACCACCTCGGAAATGACATAGTTGGCCACTCCGAACGAGTCGGTTGCTAAGAAGGAAGTCCAAGCGACCAGCGTCCACGCCGCAACAAGGAAAGACACAAACCGGCCGATCTTGCCGCCTCCCCACGAACGGAAAGCCCAGTAGTAGATCGATCCTGCAGCAGGGTAGGTGGAGCAGGCCTCTGCCAGGGTGGCAGCGGTGATGATGGCCACGATACTTCCAGAAACCCATGAGCTCCACCTTCTCACCGTCAGTTAAATTCCACAAAGACGATAATAAGGAGGACATACATGGCAGCTGGTCCACCGGCGCTCAGGGCAATGTAGAAAAGCACACGGATCCCGCCGATGCAGTACAGCGCGGAGAAGGAGCAGGCAAAGTTGTCGAATGCACCCCAAGCGCGGGCCAGCTCGGATCGATAGCCCAGTTTCAACAGCTGCAGGTCATCGTCGTCTTCTGCAGCTTCATTGGTCATGGGTCGTTTCTCTTGGCTCTCTTGGCTCCCTTGGCCCTCTTGGCCGAGGGATTGGGCAACAGGGATAGCGGCATCCATGGCTTGTTTGACAGTTTGCAACGGAGCAACAAGTTTTGCTCAAAGTAACTTAATGAGTTGTGGCAATTCTGCTGCGAGATTGATGAAGAAAACAAACAGGAAGAAAAGATTCAGACAGCACCATCAGGAAAAGACTTGATTTTTTTTTTTTTTTTGAACCTTAATTGAATTAAGTTATTGTGCCTTGCAAATATCGCTAACCGACCAATCACAGGCGAATACGCTTGGTGCCGCATATTTCAGGCATTTATTCTCCCGGTCGTATGGAACAAACGAACGGCGACATCAGACCTGGGATATCTTGTACTAGTGCAGGGTCTGGATGTCATTGTACAAAGCACTGAATGAGACTGCTCCTTCCTTTCTATCCGCGAGTGAAAGAGAGTAGTTTGTGGGTGGATATCATCGTCCCAGGTCTTCGCTCAGCAGAGCATCCTAATAACCTGCACGGGGATAGATAGATACTAGAGATAAGGTGAGTCCTATTGTCTGACGTCACCACTTCCATTTTGTCGCCTATGATTGTTTATGACCCTATCCAAGCGAAACCAGAAAACAGCTGTGGAATACGTCCTCAGCCCACGCATCCGCGGGGGGCAGACTTTGCGGAGGCGTGGGGGTACAATGTTTAAGGTTCAGACGGGCTGAGACGGCAAACTCTGAGAATGCGGGGGACTTTTCCGGGGACTGAGAATCGGTCGGATGGAGTAGACTACAGTTCCACCACAGAGTAGATCGGCACGAATCTCATTAGCTCTTTCAATAGCCGGCTAAGCTCGGACCGCATGAACGTGAAGGGCCCAGACTTACTGTCGAAAGCTTCAACCCCGTGGAGAAATCAAGGACAACGCGTGGGGGTGCATATGCCTCTTGATATAAAGAGTTCAGATCGTCCTGTTGAGCAGGCTCCCCCAACGGCCGGGCACCTGGCTTCTATTGCTTATACTCAGTGCAACATGACCTCCAAACCAGCCTCCTTCCACGATGAAGGCCAAATGGCCAAACCCACTGGCCTCGACGCCATCCACACCGTCCGGATTCCCCTGACCGAAGAAGACAGCAAGCGCATCTGTCGCAAGACCGACCGTGTTATTCTCGTTATTCTGGTTTGGGTATACTTCCTTCAGATCCTGGATAAATCTGTGCTCGGATATGGCGCCACATTTGGCCTCCAAGCCGACACTCACCTCACGGGCAACCAGTACTCGCTTGTTGGGTCAATCGCCCCTATCGCTCAACTGGCCTGGCAACCATTCTCTTCGTTCTTGATTGTCAAGGTACCGCATCGGATTCTGATGCCTTCCTTGGTCCTCGGGTGGGGCATCGCGCAGACATGCATGGCGGCATGCCATAGCTTTGGCGGCCTAATGGCCACGCGGTTCTTCCTTGGTCTTTTCGAGGCTGGCTGCTTGCCACTGTTCTCCATCATCACGAGTCAATGGTATCGTCGTGCGGAGCAGCCGATCCGTGTCGCAGCCTGGTACAGTACCAATGGGTTGGCGACGATCGTGGCCGCCGCCCTGTCCTACGGCCTGGGACATATCAAGTCGGATCTGCTCAAGGAGTGGCAGATGTAAGCTACATCACCTAGTATTGAAATCACAGCTAATCAGCCCAGTATCTTCCTCTTTGTCGGCCTCCTCACGGTCATCTCCGCCCCAATCGTCTACTGGAAATTTGACAACGACATCGTCTCCGCCCGCTTCCTGACCGAACAAGAGAAACTGCAAGCGATGGAACGGCTCCGCGCGAACCAGACCGGCGTCGGAAGCCGCGAATTCAAGCTCTCGCAGGTCGTCGAAGCCGGCCTCGAGCCAAAGACATACCTATGGATCGCAATGGCCATGCTTCTCAATATCGGCGCCAGCGTGACCAACGTCTTTGGCCCGCTGATCCTCAAGGGTCTCGGTTTCAACAAGTACACCACTACCTTGCTGAACATGCCGTTCGGTGCGCTCCAATGGATCGTGATCCTGCTGGCTAGTTACCTGGCGCAAAAGGCCCGGTTGAAGGGCGCAGTCCTGGCAGCGTTCATGGTACCAGTCGTGGCCGGGCTGGCGATGCTGCATGCCCTGCCGCGCAATGGGTCGGTGCAGGGCGCGCTGATGGCGGGATACTATCTACTTGCGTTCCTGTTCGCCGGGAATCCGCTGGTGGTGTCATGGATGGTTGGCAATACGGCTGGTATGACGAAGAAGTCTGTTGCGATGAGCCTGTACAATGCGGCGAGTGCGGCTGGTAATATCGTCGGACCGCTCCTGTTCAGCTCGGCGGATGCGCCGACGTACCATCCCGGTCTGAAAGCTTGTCTGGGGATTTTTGTGGCGCTGGTCGCTGTTGTCTTGATCCAGTGGGCTGATCTGGTCCTGTTGAACAAGCTGCAGGAGAAGAAGCGGGTGCGGAATGGGAAGCCGGCCAAGATGGTGGATCGCTCGATGGAGGATCACTATCACGGCGCGGGAGGCGATGAGGAGGATATGCAGGAGGAGATGGGCAACAATGGACTGCTGGATGTCACTGACCGGAATAATGACGAGTTTGTATATATCTATTAGTATTGAGAATTTGAGATAGGCCAAAGAGATTCCATCATCCGATTTGTGGTAGCCTAGTCCAGTGATTGGCTGCCTCTATTGCCGAATACGGGCAATAAGAAGCATGACGATAATTCCCGTAGTGAGCCCCACCCATGTCCCGAGGAGCTCACCTATTAAAACGTCATCTCGTCCCTTTCACCAGAGATGCCATCAAGTCAAAGGAATATTCAATATGAGGTTCTCTCAAGCTATGTCAAAGGCAGCATCGACAGTAGGACAATACGCAGGCAGATACATCTATCCCGCAGAAACCTCTCGTCATCTCGCTACCCTTCTGGGCTTCCCATCAAGACACTCGATCGCTTCAGCCTACTATGACAGCGCATGTACTGACATAGCCAATCTCGCCTCTGCAATCTCAGCCTTCGAGCCTGTTCGGTTGTACTCGCGACCTGAGGATCTCCCAAGAGCCCAGTCGATGGTCAAGCAGGCCATTCCCAAGTACACTGGCAACACATCGAATATCTCCTTCATCCCGTTCGCAACAAACCATCTCTGGGTCCGGGACACAGGACCTGTATATGTGCTCGGCACTGGAGATGCCCGCTCACGCCGGTTCGCCATCAACTTTCGCTTCCGCGAGTGGGGAAAGAGAGATGAGATGGAGAAGCAGGACCGCGCCCCGGATGGGCTGGACTGGCCTATCATGAACACTGAGCAATTGGACGAGAACGCGACCTTTGCCAGGAGAGTCATAGAAACTGACGTCTCTCCTTCTCCGGTGACACTCGTCGAGTCCAGAGTCTGTCTGGAAGGTGGCGCATTAGTCGTGGACGGGGAGGGTACCCTCCTGGCGACAGAAAGCAGTATCATCAACGACAACCGCAATGCAGGCCTCTCGCGGAGCGAGATCGAACCAGAGCTACGGCGCTTGCTGGGGGTTGAGAAGATCATCTGGTTCCCTGGCCGGAAAGGTCTCGATATTACCGATGTGCATGTCGATGCTGAGGTGAACTTTATCCGGCCAGGTGTGGTTGTTCTCTCGAGGCCCCATGCAAGTCCCTGGCTTGAGGTTTACGAGGAAATCCGAGACATTCTCACTCGGTCAGTGGACGCAAAGGGCCGTCCGTTTGAGATCCATACGGTGGACGAGCCGGACCCTGCTCTTCTCGGGCATTTGTCCTATGACGAACCGGCGACCAACTACGTGAACTTCTACTTTGTCAATGGCGGCTTGATCCTGCCTCAGTTTGGCGATGAATTAAGAGATCGGGCAGCTGTGGAAACATTTCAGAAGCTATGTCCTGGCCGAGTGATACGGCCTGTGTATGTGCATACGCTTCCATTAGCTGGTGGTGTGATTCACTGTGCGACTCAGCCTGTTATTGCTGTGCAGGAGGACTAAAGGTTGTAGGATAGATACAAAACAGGAGGTGGGAATGGCATATAGTCCAATCGCTGGCAAAGGAGCGCCTGATTTGTTCTTGTTCCTCTTGCCCTAGATGGCAGCATCTACCTTCTCCCGTGCACTCCCACACTTTGCTGCGGCGGCAACACGGTGCATATGCATGAGTAGCAGTCGGGAACGCCAGGCATGGGGTCACATCTGCCGCTCTGAGATTGGCCCTGATTCCGGCACCAAGTATCACATTTCTGGGGGTCCTTGCTACGGCTACCACACTGGGGGGAGCACATTTGGGCGGAGGCTAGGGTGGCGCTCAGCAGGAGGGAAGCGACGCCGTACCTTGGATTCCTTCAGACAAGGCAGACTTAGTAGAGTAGGCTTGTTGCTTGCGTCTGTAAAAAAGGGAGAATGCTGTGGTTGAGCAGCATGCTGTCTTAAACTGGTCTTTACGGAGTATATGCCTCCGCATCCTTTGAACTGCCAGTCTGTCGCTAAGTGATGTTATTCTTGGGCTTCTTGGCAATAGTTGAACGAATGCCATGAAGGATTCGTGAAGGATCAAAGCAATCTTCTATCTTAAGTATTAATTGGTCAAGTCTCAATCCGGCATGAGACATCTACAGGCCACGGGGTGTCACAGATTTGTACACGCAGCATCCTTCTAACTTTACTAACTTTACTCTATACTGCATGAACATCACAATAATGGATCATCATCCTTCACCGCGAAATGCCTCCTCAGCCACGTCAATCTACATGACCCCAATCAATTCGCCAAGCTCCAAAGACAACGGACAATCTCCGGCTGGTTCTTCAACCCCTACCCCGTAGATCCTCCAGAAATGGAAACAAACACACCAAGAAGATCCCAAAGCCCTCTTCTGGATCATGATCACCACCCCAGAACTCCACACCTGTGATGAACCAGGCAGGCAGTCTCACTCGCATTTGCGCAGGCCGCATCACCCTCGACGCATACTGCAATCCTCCTGATCCCAACCTCTCGCGCGAAGATATCCCCACAACCTGGTCGCTCAGGGTACTCATGACCAGCACTACCACTACCACCACTTCCCTTCAGAAGATACTTTGCATTTGCCTGATCCTCTATCCGACCCACTGCTTCCTCCTGTTTCAGCGCCATCATACTTGTCTATGCATAACTGGGCCGCTAAAATCGAATCCAACTATCACCGAACTCGCAGCGGTGAGGTATTTTGGTTTTGGTTTGCCTGCCCCTGAACTAATTCAAGTTTGGTTAAAGCTGTTCGTTATAGTTCTGGAGGATTCATTGATTTAGTTAGAATAGAAGGATTGAAGTAGGTTTGATAATCGATGAAGATCCTGATAGTATTGAGTAATGAAGGTACTGCGTGTAGAGAAGCGGATTTCTTTCTATATCCTTTATTCATTACCTACCTCAAACTCAAAACTCTAAAACATAGAGCAATCCCGGGGGACAGTAAACATTCCTTGCCATACTATAAAACAAGGATGATAGAAAAAAGCTAATACTTAGGTAAGAAGCGTATACTTTGCTCTTCCGAACCAGGTATCGTTTACGCGATTATAGTGCTACTGATCTACGTATTTTGCCTGAATAGAGTTGCGTAACCAAATCGCTGGAATCGAATCCAATCCTCACTGAACTCTCAGTGGTTCGAATTCGGCACCCACTTTCCCTAGGATGGAACCCACTTGACCTCGGTTAAACCCGTTTGGTTATGATTTTCTGGGGTTTCATCGGATCCGGGGAATCCCCGAAGATAGGCGAAACTGATATTCTAAAAACCACCAAATTTAACCTTACCATTTAACCAGCCCGATTCGGAACCAAAGGAACTGAACCTAACCATGGTTAGTTATTAGGGGTGTACTGTGTCTAAAATTTAGACCCAAAATTGCAGTGGTTCGGTGCCAACTGGGGCGGCTGATCTCACCCCAACTCGCACCAAATGCAACTCCAATTATAGGGTGTTTGAATCTATACCGCCCTATACGATCCTACGAATATTCTGTCGGTATGTGATCTGCTAAACTATAATTAAGGATACTTTTTTGACTATTAGAGCGCTAATTTTGTAGCGGGCAAGGCTCGCTGAATACTCGGACAAATTACAGTGGCAGGTCAAATGTTTGAATCCAGTGTATTTACCGCTAGCCTGGTTAGGGATCTGGACAGATTCCTGATGGGTAGTAGTTATAAGTCTTATATTATCCCAAGGGGGATATTAGGATGTTTCCAATAAATCTTAGAAAGATTATATCCAATACTATTGGACCTAGAGATGTATACTCACATATACAGTAATTATTCTTGTAAGGCGTCATAATGTTGATTAATTTGGAGAGGTATCCTAGTATCTACATTGGCAGCAGTAGAGTCGGAAATTTCCTGATTAGGCTAGTGGTAAATACCATTTAGGTTAAACAAATAAAAGTTGCCCTGCAGCTGCTATAAAAATTAGGTTCAACTGATCAGCCCTCTCTTCCGAAGCTGATTCGCTCGCGAAGATGAAAGGTAACGATCCTGCAGGGCAAGATCTACTTGGCAGGCCTTGTGCCACCATTGGTTCCAAGCCATGTGCCCAATTCATGGACTCAAGTGCACATCAACCACATGTAAATCATCGGGAGATTACCCAAACTATATTATATGAAGGATAGTTTCATTCAAACCCAAAAAGGCAATGCAAGATAGTTTGGGTAACCTCATAGTCCACTACAACCTGGCCGTCTAATCAGTCTACATGCATGATCCTGTTCTATCCAGAGTCTGCGTGAGAGTCTCTAAGCTCAGATCTGGTTAGTAGCAGCCTTGGGATTCAACTATATAAAGCCCTCTCTCTCCCCCAGAACTGCATCAATATCGTCAACAACAACAACAACTACAATCTTCGAACACCTCCTTCTAAATCTACTTTTTATCTACTCAACCAGGAATCACTTCAGTAAAGAGGATTCAAGATGCGCTTCTCAAATGCAGTCTCTCTCGTCCTGGCCAGCAGAATCCTGAGTGCCACTGCGCTTCCTACAGACGCTGTTGGATCAGCTATCCAGGTATAGTAAAAGCAGGGAAAAGAAACTGTGTAGGTGAAGCTAATGTCTTGATAGGTCACTCACATGGGTGATGAACTTCTGCAGGAAATGGAGCTTCCCCTTCTCCAGGGAGTTGAGCTCGATTCTTCCAATAACCTGGAGAAGCGTGAACCTATAACCTTAACTACTATTGCCCTAACTGCTGCCGGTACTTGGGCTACTGAAGCATCATTGAACGCCATTGTGGATCATATTAAAAAGACCGCTCATAATTGGAATGAGGTATGCTATAAATAACCAGACCAGTCATCTACATAACTAATCAGTCTTGCAGGATCGTGAGAAAACAACTCAGTATACCACACAGGAAATGTAGAAAGACAACACCAATCACGGGAAATGGCCAGCTGCTATCTGCTATAACATGGCATATGATATTAATGACAGGAGCAAAATCTCTGGATACAGCACCGATGCGACAGTCGGCAGGGTAGTGAGTGAGAAGCTTACGAAAGGAAGCTTATCCACTGAGTAAGGAATCCCCCCTCAAGCCTTACGATTTCTGAGATAGCTAATGAGTAATAGCTGGGACTGCTTCTATGTGGCAAAAGGTGGTGTTGTAACGATCAAGGGAGATGGTGGTTATGCCAATGTAAGATATTCGCTCCCTTGGCTCTAAATGGTGACAGGCTAACACTAAATGTTCAATAGCTCGCCATGGTCCATGCCAGAGGTGTCTGCGACTACAGCAAGCCCCGGGGACAGAAGTACTGGAGGCTCCAGTGCTAGCCTGTGTCTTTATACTAGGCTGAGCCCTGCTTCTAATTAGAACAGGTCAATTTACTGCAAACCCACCATAAGACTGCGCCTTGTTGGGTTGTTTGTGTCATTTCTGTTCTAAGACTTGTTGTGAAACTTGTTTCCTTGGGTCCAACCCCCTGTACTCTTGTTATCTTTCTGATTGCTAATGGGTTCAACCCTCTATACTTCCCTTCTCTTGGCTGATTGCCAATGTGTTTATTACCTAAGATGTCTTTGTCCAGGCTCCTAGCTGTCAAGACTAGCTTGATTACTCCGGCTGCTGTGATGTCCAATGCTTGGCAACTGCAAGCCAATTAGTCAGTGAATATAAGCTAGGCTGCTAGTTACAATGGACTTTTAGATTTTTTGACTGTTTAACATATATATTACCTGCTGTCACTACCTCTGTAAGCTTCCTATCTATATATATAGTAGAGCCTGGTTGCAGTAGTAGTATACTGATATTATTTTAATAAAGATAAACTAGCTTAGCCTTATATAGCTTAAGATAAATAAAAGAGTAAGATATTATATAGTTATACTTTATTATGTAACTTAAGAGACTAAAGTAGAACGGATGATTAAGAAGGTCTATAGAGAGAAGATAACTAATACTCTTTAAAGCTAATATTATATGGGTGGAACTCTGAGCAGTATATATACTTAAAATCCTACAGATTGCGTTTTTTCTTTTTCCCCCAATCACTTGCTGTATCTAGACCTCTCTTAGTTTAGACACTTCCTCCCGTTGATAGTGGGACAGCTACTGCTCTGAAAGTGTCCTTATAGGGCTATTTTCTATTATGCGATACAAATTTCTGATTATGTGAGGGAGCCAGTGTATGGCCCTGAAGACTTGACTACCAGCCACTTAGGCGATTATTTTCCGTCGTTCACCGTATCCGATGGATTCCTGTGTAGGAATTGCCGTTTATGCTATGTCTATCACATACCAGAACCACAGCTTAGCTATAAGAGAGAGTGCAGAGGTTTCAGCTTATAGTAGTCTGTCTGCACAGGGACCACCATAGAACTCTCCTCATTCTCGGTCTCCTTGGATTGTCAAGGGATTTGGGGACCGCCAGCGTGGAGCAATCGCAATGCACAGGAGACCTGTCATTCTCTCTTCATCAGCTCGAACTATCTCGTAAGCCTTCAGTGAAGTCCTCCATGCCAAAGAGAAAACTATCGCAATCGAACCCCAAATCCTGGAAAATGTGGTCAAACAGCGACCCAGAGGTGGCCTCCTCGAGCGGCAGCCCACCAGTCACATCCGGAGTGGGATATTGGGTCTCCAGGATCCGTGTCGAGAGCAGTTCAAAGGTCCGGATGCACTGTGGGACGTACATACTCAAATGCTCATGTGCGCGGAGGGCCGACAGGACATCTCTCCACGACTGCGACACCGATGTGGTGAACAGGTCCGCATCGAACATGGCCGCTAGAAAGTTGGTTCCGGCAATATGTAGATAGTATACTCGATACCACCATGGCAGGAGACCCATTGGTTGGTTTGGCTCCAGCGTCTCGATGATCAACGAGGTGAGCTTCTGCGCGGTTTCCACGCACATTCCGGCGCATTCTCTGAGAAGGCGATCGCTTAGGGTTGGAGGGATGGGTTGTGACCGGATTGTAGCCGGGTGGGATTTCATAGAGTAGAGATGTGCGAGCATAGGTCTGTACAGGACGATTCGAGAGTGAAGGAGTCTATACACCGGTGTTAGTAGGCTATTTTCTCTACTTTCTAAATCATGTCAACGAGACGGCAGTTGAATTAGTTGAATACCGAAGGTGAAGTACATATCGCTCTGCTCGGGAAGCCCTATCGACAACCTCCCCAAGGTACTGCAACTTCCAGTCGCTGGGGAGACCATTCTCCCACTTGTTGAGACAGGCATCTAGCTGCACCGCCACGGCGTTGTAGTCGTCCTGTTGATATAGGCGTGGCAGTCCCAATCTGGCAGCGAGAGGATTCCGAGTCTGTGTCTGTGCCAACTGAATCTGATTGCCAATTTCATGAAGCTCTCGTGAAAGATGCCCCGCATGTCTACCACCCTGTAGGGAGCTCGCGCTTATAGACATGGCGTCGGCCCTGTTCGGTAAGGGGATCAAAGACGGTGCCGATGTCCGGCCAAGGGACCAGGAGACGCAGCTTGGCGAGTCAGCATGACTGCAGGCGACACTCCTGTATGTCTGTGGTACATACCGGTCTAGAGCCACACAGCCGGCCCATACCTGTTCTTTCAACTGCCTGTCGACAGAAGAATTCTTGGCTGAAGATCCCTCGGGTAGATGGCAACATATGCTCTGCGCAATGCGTATTGCCAACCCGGCTGTCATCCATGTCTTCAGTTGGTTGCTGGTGCAGTGGAGGTATCGATTCATAAGCATCAAGCATTGGACCAGCTCGAGCGTTCCAGGCTTCCATAGAATCGTCTCCGGTCGGAGAAGCACCCACGCGCGTTGGAAAAAGCGATTCCCCTCCTCGTCGCGTTGTTGCGGAGGGATGGATTCTTGTCTCTGCACTGCCAGGGCAAAGACGACATTGAGGATGCTTAGCCAGACGTCATGTTCCGCGTGGAGCAGTGCGCCAGACCGACAGTAAGTCGCCTCATAGCCGTGTAGGAAACGTTCTCGACTCAGGACTGGTTCCACCGGATCGACGTATTGCCAATATATACAGACAAGCCTATCAGCATGAGCGCGGGGAGGCAGTTCCGTTGCGGAGTTTAGGCCATTGTACGGAACGTGCAGGTCTAACCCCCCAAACAAGGGTGCATCCACGAACGGGACGAGGTTTGAAGTAGCGGCCGGGACGAGCCCTGCTCTCACATCTATTGCGGCTGCGACTTCACCAGCAAACTGCCCATGGGTGCTGTAGTACGCACGGCTTTGATCCCCGTCAAGCTCCGGCTCTTGGGCTTTATCGACCTGTTCCGATCTGGACAAAGGTCCAGACGTCGAGGGTGTCGAAAGCGAGCAAGCTCCCAAATTAGGAGACGAGGCCGGGACGGGAGTATGACTGCGGATTGTTGGTGCCTTTGGGACCAGGGGTTTGCGCTTGGTTTGTCGCTCGACGGCGTTGGAATCAATGCTGTACGTACATGCCTTTCCTCTTCGCAGGCATCTAGTACAGGCTGCGAATGAAATTATCAGTCGGTGTTATAGGAACATCTTATAGGAGAACATGATGAATGGGTCAAGGATACCCGGACGACCACCATCACATTTCGCCTTCCTCAAGCGACAAGCCTGGCACGCGATGGAGATTTTTAACCGTTCCCTGCGTAATGGTCTCAAGGAGGTGTCTTGATGGTTTCTCATATCTAGAGACTTATTCATCACATTAACTCACCCAGTTGTCCTTGACGTAGATAAAGCCTACATGAACAAAGGCAGTGGAGTTGGAGATTGTCCGGACTTTGGCGGGACTTTGGCGGGACGGGGGACAGCATGCATTAGTTAAGGCATTATACGACATGTGCCAATCATAATATGATCCGTCCAGGCATAACCCCATAGCGGAAAGGCATACAATTGGCTTAAGAGAATGTTCTAAATGTCAGTTAGCCAGTCAGCTTTCCTTCCGCGCATCGAATAGTGAGCATGACAGCCAATGAAACACAGGTCCGCTTCTGTATGTTCTTTGAGACTGACAACATCAGCTATAAATCTCCAAACACCAGAGCAATTCATGCGATGGACATACTGCATCCTTAGTGTCACTCGTCTCTTGCCTGAGATTCCTTTCATTGGCCTTGACCGCTCAAGTGTTGGAAGTATGTCTCAACAAGCCGAATCTAAGACAGCAGCGGACCCCGAGGTCCAGCAAACTCTTATCTACAATGGCCAAGGCACCGAGGAAGACCCTTTTATAGTTGAATTCCAAAAGGATGATCCAGGAAACCCAATGAACTGGTCTCAGTTCAGGAAATGGTTCATCACAGCGATTGTGACTTTCTCTGTCTTTGCCACCACCTTTACATCTTCAGCCTACTCTGCTTCCGCAAACGAGCTCATGCCAGACTTCAATATGAGCACAGAGGTGTTTACCGTCGGCCTCTCTCTCTTTGTTCTTGGGTTTGCGATTGGCCCAGCAGTATGGGGTCCCTTGGTAAGCAGCAGTCTATTTGAAGCCCTTAACAGACCCGCTGACAATCCGTTTCTCTTTAGTGAGTCTCTTTCATCTTAGATACAGGTACCTCCCAATTTAACCGTGCCTTGTAGATCCGAACTATACGGAAGACAAGCTCTCTGGATCGTCTCGCACGTCGCCATGGTAGCCTTCATCGGAGGTTCCGCTGGAAGTCACAATGTTGCCACCCTCCAGGTGCTGCGATTCTTCAGCGGCACATTTGGCGGCTCCCCGCTGGTCAACTCAGGCGGTGCTATCGCAGATATCTTTCCTCCAGCTCAGAGAGGTCTCGCCATGACACTGTACTGTGTCGCTCCATTTCTTGGTCCCATCCTTGGCCCTATCGTTGGCGGATTCGTCTCCGAAAACGTTGGATGGAGATGGGTGCAGGGCGTGTGCTGTATCTTTATCGGTGTGATTGGTATCATCGGCGTCATCTTTGTCCCGGAGACGTATGGACCAGTGCTGCTGACCAGGACGGCAAGCCGACTTTCTAAAGCCCATGGTAAGGTCTACACCAGTATTCTCGAAAAGAACCAAGGCAAGAAGAAGCCGTCGGAGGTCTTCCAGCGAGCTCTCATACGCCCCTGGGTTCTACTCTTCCGGGAACCGATCGTGCTGGTCGCCTCGCTCTACATGGCCATCATCTACGGCACCGTCTACATGTTCATGAGCGCCATGCCCATCGTCTACAACCAACAACGTGGCTGGAGCGAGGGCATCGGCGGGCTCGCCTTCATGGGTATCGCTGTCGGCATCATCATCGGATTAGTCTACGCCATCTACGACAACAACAGACGCTACACGAATCTACTACTATCGAAGTCAGCCACTGCCGAATCGCGCCTTCCACCCGCCATCGTCGGCGCTGTGGCCCTTCCAGTCGGCATGTTCGCCTTCGCCTGGACCAATTACCCTCGCAACCACTGGTCCGTCAGCATCATCCTCTCCGCGCCCTTCGGCTTCGGCTGCGTCCTTGTCATCCTGCCGATCGTCAACTACCTGGTCGATGCGTATACAATCTACGCGGCGTCTGTTCTTGCAGCTGCCGCTATATTCCGCTCGATCGTCGGGGCTGTGTTTCCCTTGTTTACGACCCAGATGTATGACAGGCTCGGGATTCACTGGGCGAGTTCCCTACCGGGCTTTTTGACGGTAGCTTGCATGCCGTTTCCGTTTGTCATGTATCGCTATGGTGGGGCGCTGAGGATGAAGTGCAAGTATGCGTTCGAGGCTGCGGAGATGATGAGACGTATACAGATGCAGCAGGCCCGTGCTCCAGTCAACGAGGACGATACGCCTTCTGAGTGAGGGAGCGTAGATTTGGGCTCGAACTGTGCAAGTGACAGCTATGGACGTGGTCGGGGGAACAGATTCATGCACTACGGAGGTAAATTGACTGGATTTATGTTTATCTAGACTGCCGAAATATAGCCAGTGTTAACAATTACATTAGCCATAGTATATCAGAGGCAGCTCTCACACAGCATTCTTAGATTGGTAGACTAGCGATCAACACGAAGCACTCCCTTCAGGGATAGATGTCTATTTGTCATTTTGCTGATTGACATGTACAGTTCCTTGAATACCGTGCTAAGTCTATCTAAGCTAAAATATAGGTTAGGAATCGAGGATTAAATATATACACGATTTTGTTTCGAGGAACCTTCATATACAGACTGGTGCTGGTGCCACGATAACGACCGACCGGGGTCAGACGTCTACCGACTCACACCAAATTTCCTCGCGATTTCCGCCTCGGTAAACTTCCTCGTCTTGGTCTGCAGCATGGCCGCTCTCTCCTCGATCGACATGGAAATCTGATCGCCCATCGGGACCAGACACTTGGCCAGATGCATATAGTCCTTCCGGATGAGCCGGTAGGTGATCATGAGATAGTCGATATTGCGGAAGACCAGCGCATGCTCGGTCGCGTAGCGGTCTTTTTGCTTGAGAAAAGCCACCGGGTGCTCGCGCCAGTGACGGCGGGGATTGAGATGGTGAGAGGTGTGGTAGCCGTCGTTGAAGCAGAAGCGGTTGCTCTGGTATTGTTAGCGATGCTAGTAAAATGGTAATAGGCAATCGTACCGGAACATCGATCAGGGTGATACTAGATCTGAAATCAGAATTGGGGTCCGTCTCGTCAACAAAGGCGTGCTGCCCCCAGTTGCCGATCATCAAGCCCAATCTGAGGAGAAACAAGGGGAGGATGAAGACAAAGAGCGTTGCGCGAGGATTAACGAAGCGATACATTCCGTAGATGAAGAGGTAGTTGCCGATCTCCCAGGAACCAGCCTTGAGACCTTGGAGGAACTGGTCTTTTCGGAAGAAGTAGCTCGGAAGCTCAAACCACACGAGGAAAAGGAATCGGCCAACATAGCACAGAAAGTCGGACAGCTCGTCTCGTTGGTACCTGACTGTCGAGGATAAATCGCCTGGACCATTCCCTTCAACGTGATGATGCTTGACGTGATGGTAATAGTACGAGTTCCACGTATGCCCCATGAGAGGATTGGTGATGTAGGGAAAAAGCGAGTCAAAGAGCCAGAATCGCTTGGCTAGGATCCCGCCCATGTGGATGTGCTGGTGCATCATGAGCGTGTAGGTTCCCACGTAATACGACTGCATGATCCAGTGAAGGATGCCATGGACCCAAGTGAAGTGATAGTACAAGTAGAGTGCACTGGGGACGGACGTGGTAAAGTACAGGATGAGGTGCGTGAGCATCACAATGTCGGTTTCCACCCGGACAACTCTTCGTCCCAGCTGGATGTACGGCTGGAGGAGCCATTTGTTAACAGCAGACGGGAGTTTGGTCTTGAGATCAACAGTGTCCCAGGTCACGGTGACAGTAGGCTCAAAGTCAACATGCTGAGGATTGTTGAAGGCTTCCAGTTGCTCGGGGACAGATTTGTACTGCGAGTTGTTTTGGGATGGGTCATATTTGAGGGTCTCAGCGGATCACGATTTCGAACATGGAAAGGGAATGTCTACCTTGAACGACGGGTTTCGAGCCGGATGATTGTGCCTGGACGTCCGAGAGCAGAGTCTGCAGAACCAGGAGGTCCGACCGAGTCAGATTCGGGTCAACATAGCTGTCGGGTTCCATCATGACCCGTTGACCGGCAGATGCTCGGTATGATTTAGGATTGGGTTGTGGTGTGTAAAAAGGAAGACTTGGCTCTTTTAACTTCGTCCGAGAGAACTCGGATGGCAATTTTCGGAGAAAGTGAAAAGGAGACGGAGTGGGTCTTGCTGATGGACGCCATTGAGCGCTGATCGAGCACGGATAGAGCTTATCAGGAGAGCTTTGCTCTATTAATATCTGCGGATTGTACTATTGATGAAGGAATTTTAGAGTAAGTGAGCTTGACTCGGAAGCCTGAAGGATAATACCAGACAGAGTGTGCTCTGTAGAGAAGAGAATGAACGTGGCAAACACGTCAGCCTACGCCAAGAGCTTTCAGCATGTATCGTATGTTGAGTCAGCACTAATTTAAGATCAGATGCAGAGCTCTTTAATCATGATTCGACAGCAGTAGTAATGGATCGAGGTAAATAATAGCTCTTGTGTCACTGACATCATGACATCTATTCCAAGAATGTTCCGATGGAATGATGGACATTCCCCTGGCAATAACATCACGTGGTGGACTGGCCAACTGGCCAAATTCGCATCGCCGAGTTCTGCGCAGCTAATGCCCCCTACAAATTATTAGTATTTTCCAGAATTCTATATGTTCCCCTGCAGCCAGAGCCTGTTCCTACTTAAGGTACCTCACTGACTGACGAGACTGGAAAAGATTTGAAAGGATAAAGAGGATTAAAAGACACCTTTTAGCCATCAAAAGTACACTGATTATTGACCAACCACAGCCTGTCCTTATGAATGAGTGGAACTCTACTATGATCGATCGAGATTAGGGCTTCCACTAGGCTCAACCTGGTAAGACTCGGAAAAATCCAACCGCATATTCAGGGGACTTTCGCCTGTTGAACAGTATTAATGTCTGACTGCTTTTTCTGGATAAACCGGTTGTGGATTGGATATGGGTTGAACCACCACCTATTAACCCACCCTCATATCCATGCGGGTTGGACTGCAGATAATGGATTACTATAGCAAGCAGCCTTCTTTTCTACTGTTATACCTCAACCCCTAAGGCAACTGCAGGTTCAATTGAATAATATGATGGTTAAATATTATATATTATTACGTACTAGATAAGCATGAGTTTAGTTAGGGGGTAGGAGGCCTGGGGTGAGGATGAAAAGCAGTGCATAGATATATATATCTTTTCACGACCGTCCTCATCACCACTATCTAAAATTAAAAATCGGCCATAACTCTAATTTTTCTGAGTAGGTTTAATATTATTATTTTATATATAGACAGATAGGATTATTCTCTATATACATAAATAAGAATATACCTAGGCCTAGGTATGGTTGAATAAGCTTATCTATATCCATACAGGTTGGATATGGTTAACCCATTTGCCAGCGGGTTGGATCAGGGCCAACCCAGATCCCTCCATTTTTCGGGTCAGATCTCGATTTGCGGATTGGGTCAGCCGGTCTATTACTCGACCTGCGAAGTTGCGAAATGAAAACGTGCGGGTCTCAGGCCATGTGGCAGCCGTGGACTCATATTGATCTCTACAGTCTTATATCTGCTAACGCGATCCATGGGTTGCTGGTTCGAGCACACTCCTTTATTCTGCCTCTCTACGGGATGGGCGTTTGCTTGCCCTTGTCACTGTGAGACGAGCAATCCTGTTCAAGCTCAAAGGAAAGCTGGACACCATTATTGCGATCAGGGGAGGTCTTTCCTGCCCGTCTCTATGTAGCCAGATATGTACCAAGGTCTGGCACGAGAACGAGTCATAGCGCTGTTTCAGTGTGTTATATCAGCATTCTTAGAGTCATCTGTGGGGTGATTGATGTGATCATTGTGTCTGACCATAAATTATAAGGCAATATTCTCATTTGCAAGCACTATGCCGGGGCAGCAAATGTAGGGGCTTTGCAAGTTCGAAACCTGGCCCACATGCGACAGTCAATCCTTCAGAGCGATAGCAATTGTCGATATTGTCAAGCTTGACACTGCTGATCCTCGGCCTGGCCCAGTATTTATTATCCGAACTGATTTTCACTGTCAGTGTTGATCTCCAAATCCAGTCAGTAGCAGTTCCCTTGAAGTACAGTTAAAACATGTATGACTCTGTCCATGAAATTCATTGCTGGATTTATTATTATACGGCATAGTAGGTGACAGATGACAGGAGACGACCAGGTCTCCTTCTATTAAACTGGATCTGACTGGTTTTAGCAAGTATTATCGCAGCGTAAAAGGCCTCAAAGCATCAAGGGCTGACGGAAGCTGACTACCCGTGATCAGCTGCCTGTCCTCTCCTTGATTAAGCATGAGAAGTAATCTTACCAGAAAAGGACACCGTAGCCACATCGGCCTAGATTAAGAGGGGACCAGCATCACTTGATATTCCCTGCGCTAGCGTGCTTCCGACACGGGGTTCTGCAGCCGGCATTCACTGCAATGTTTTTCGTACGCAGATGATCTGCCGGATGGTGCGGACAATAAATTTCCTATTTCGATGACGCTACGTATTTCTTGATGAGGATTATTGTCTGCACTATCCGAGTGGAAAAGGGTCGACAAGCAATATCTGAAAACGACATCGTGGACCATGGTGTCTCAAGACAGCAATTTTGCCTAAACTGGCCTAAATCTTCCGCAGGCATCGTGTCCTTGGATGATGTGCATCACATTACAGCAATCCAGTCAACAAGGATTGGTGCAAGTTGCAGGATCTGTCTAGCATGGCATACCGGGCCGCAGAACCGGCATCTGCAAAGTATACCCCTAAATCGGCAATTGAAGCCCAAGGAGAGTAATATTCATCCTTAAAGACGACATGCAGCAAAGTGTTGCAACGCGGGGAAGAAATGACGCTAAGCATTTCCATAGGTAAATCTGAAACCCCCGTGTCCAGTTGAACGCAAGGTTAATATCGTTTATGTAGTATATCCCCCGCAAACTGCAACCTGCGAGGGCTCATGTGGCTGCTGTCGAAAGTTGTGATTGGCGCTTCTATAGGGTTATCAACTCCCGGAAAATAGCAGGAACAGGATTGTTCCACTGCATGAAATGAAGGACCAGGATCTTAGGGTGTTGGCTGAAGAAATGCGATTATGCGGGGCTTTCCATGGATGCTGCCATGCAATATTTGCTTACCCTTTTCGGTTGTATATGAGCGCATACTGACCTTGTGTATACCACCCTTTCATCTCGGCCATTAGTCTTTCGCTTCAGTCTGAATCCTATTCCATGGCATTCCTGAGGCTAAATGGATTCCTTGAACGGATGATATGCGATTGGCCCACGGACTGTGTGTACCTGGTACATTCCGGAAAGCCGGTGATGGTTCCGACCAAGATATGTGACAGAGGGGTATAAATTGTCCTCTGAATCTCCATTGAAGTCGAGACTTTTCAGATAGTCATTCATCTTTCAGTCTTGAGGATTTCACCATATACGACGCCAAGATGAAGCACCTTGCATCTTCCATCGCATTGACTCTACTGTTGCCTGCTGTGCAGGCCCAGCAGACTGTATGGGGGCAATGTATGCTCTGGCTGTCACTTGAATAAGTCCTGATCAACGCTGATATGCTTCTAGGTGGCGGCCAAGGCTGGTCTGGCCCGACAAACTGTGTTGCTGGTGCGGCCTGTAGCACACTGAATCCCTGTACGTTAGATATCGTCCTCAGTAGAGAGTTATACTGACTTCCCCAGACTACGCTCAGTGTATCCCGGGAGCCACCGCGACGACCACCACCCTCTCGACAACGACGACGAGCCAGACCACCACCAAACCTACGACGACTGGTCCAACTACATCCGCACCCACCGTGACCGCATCTGGTAATCCCTTCAGCGGATACCAGCTATATGCCAACCCCTACTACTCCTCCGAGGTCAATACTCTAGCGATGCCTTCCCTGCCGAGCTCGCTCCAGCCCAAGGCCAGTGCCGTCGCTCAAGTGCCCTCGTTTGTATGGCTGTAAGTCGTCTTATCCCAATACTGCGAGCAATTCCTGACAGTTGTAGCGACGTTGCCGCCAAGGTGCCGACAATGGGAACCTACCTGGCCGACATTCAGGCCAAGAACAAGGCCGGCGCCAGCCCTCCTATCGCCGGTATCTTCGTGGTCTACGACTTGCCGGACCGTGACTGCGCCGCTCTGGCCAGTAATGGCGAGTACTCGATTGCCAACAATGGTGTGGCCAATTACAAGGCGTACATTGACGCTATTCGTGCTCAGCTGGTGAAGTACTCTGACGTTCACACCATCCTCGTCATCGGTATGCCATAGACCTCCATTACGCTCCGTCTCTTTCTCTGACATCTTGCAGAACCCGACAGCTTGGCCAACCTGGTGACCAACCTCAACGTCGCCAAATGCGCCAATGCGCAGAGCGCCTATCTTGAGTGTGTCAACTATGCTCTGAAGCAGCTCAACCTGCCCAACGTCGCCATGTACATCGACGCAGGTATGCCTCTCTGTCCCTTGCATCCAATCCAGACACTAACCCATCAGGCCACGCTGGATGGCTCGGATGGCCCGCCAACCTGGGCCCCGCCGCAACACTCTTCGCCAAAGTCTACACCGACGCCGGTTCCCCCGCGGCCGTTCGTGGTCTGGCCACCAACGTCGCCAACTACAACGCTTGGTCGCTCAGTACCTGCCCGTCCTACACGCAGGGAGACCCCAACTGTGACGAGAAGAAGTACATCAACGCCATGGCGCCTCTCCTCAAGAATGCCGGCTTCGATGCCCATTTCATCATGGACACCTGTAAGTACTTATCCCTATCTCAGATGCGTACCGACTAATCGCTGCTTCAGCTCGCAATGGCGTCCAGCCCACCAAGCAAAACGCCTGGGGTGACTGGTGCAACGTCATCGGCACCGGCTTTGGTGTTCGCCCCTCGGCCAACACTGGCGATCCGCTCCAGGATGCGTTCGTGTGGATCAAGCCCGGTGGAGAGAGTGACGGCACGTCCAACTCGTCTTCCGCCCGGTATGACGCGCACTGCGGATACAGTGATGCTCTGCAGCCTGCTCCCGAGGCTGGTACTTGGTTCCAGGTATGTTTATCTTAGGTCTCACAAGAAGGATAAGTGACTGACAGATCTAGGCCTACTTTGAGCAGCTTCTGACAAATGCTAACCCGTCTTTTTAATGTGGTGAGAGGTAGTATTGACGACTGTTCGAGTGCAGGGCTTCTAGGCTATTTCTCTGCGCTACATGGCTGAAATAGCAAAATGATCACATTCTCTCGTTGCTCTATTGTACATCTGTTACTAGTCATATGTCAATGGTAATCTGTCCCTTACAGTCCGCGTGTTTCCATATCCATGCTGCAGTAGGATAGCATGTAGAGCAGGGAGTGTCTGCAATTCAATGATGCATGGTGGTCATCTGGGCAAGGTGAGATGCACACCATATCATATCCAAAAGCTTTTCTTGTCCTCTAACTGTCCGCCTGTTGCGTCCTCGGATGGTGTCAGGTCATTCCTTGCAAAAGGAGATTGCGGAGATTATCTCCAAGAATGCGCTTGTGCCTAGGGATTATCCGCCAGTGGAGTGTATGGGTTTTATCATTCGCCCACGAGGCAGCTTTACGGCCCAGTTCCAATCTTTGATGGTGAGCATTCTTGATACAGTCCAGGGTTCATTAGAAAGGGGCGTGTAGAAAGTATGGAGGTCAATATGATATATCAACCATAGTCACTCACATTGCTAGTAGGCTGTACAGAAGAATGCTTAGTGCAATTGATCTTAACATCTAAATTTTAGTTACCAGAAGATTTGCAGTTTTTAAAGCCACTAAATCTATTTGATGCTAATGTGCGAGGGAATATCTAGACCAGTCAATTAGCAGCTATTAAAGTATTTAAATGAAAATCTATTGTCTATCTATAGATATTAGCCTGCGCTATAATGTGACATGTGCTTATTCTTCCTATATTCAACTACTATAAGGCACTGTGTATAAGCCATTTTATTTTGCCTTTAAAATACATAATCTTGAATCACTACCCCTGAGGTATATATGTGGCTAATGCAACACTCATCACAGTCTTTCATAATAATATCACCCTTTCTGGGACTCTACCATCCAATCAACCGTCCTAGGGGTAACGGCAGAGGAAGCGAAATCAGGCAACACAATTCCTTTGATAGGGGAACTGCAGTGGAGTATTGACTTTCCATGACCATTGGATTGTCGATCAGAGCAAGTGGAGCACTGTGGCTAGTGTCAGCCCTAAAGGGCGAGACATCCCCATTCATTTCCTCTTGGGGTCCTTGGCTGTCAATCCCTTTTCCTCTATTGATGTTTCTCTTGGCAGACTGTAGTTCAAAGAGAGGCATTGTATATCGAAACCTTGGATTGTCGTTTCTGTGTATCACTAAGAGCAAGAGATGGATGTTACCGGCACAGATAGAAAGAAGATGCTGGCATCTTCAAGGCCAACGATGAACTGTTATGTCTGCTATTCCACAGCTTCCCTGAACCTTACGGATTCTCGGCTTCTCCAGATTGATTGTTAGTGTGGACCCTAGGATCAAACTACAGGGCCAAGACAGGCCAGGAGCGAGTGTGCGTCCCCATCCAGCTGCAGCCCCGGCGATGCGCTGGGATTTATTCCTTCTGCCTGATCCCTTACTAGATTTCACAGATTCATATACTCTTGAAGTCGCTGGTTGCTAGCAATCTGACTCAACAAGCGTTCCTTTGATTATTCTATTCTAGACAAAATGTCCTATCCGCAACAACCACAACAAGGATAGTATGTACTCAGCCACCACAGCATTTTCTTAGAGTTCCTTCTGACGAATGACTTGACAGTTACCCTCCCCCTCAGGGGCAATACCCACCTCCCCAGCCATATCCACCTCAGGTAGGAGTCGTATACTGCCAAACAGCAACGGACCATAACTGAGCCTTCAGATGCAATACCAAGCCCCGCCTCAAGAGGAGAAGAAGGATCGTGGATGTTTGACTGCTTGGTTTGACTCCCCGCCTCTGAGTGAATGATATGTACTGATTGGTCCCAGTCTGATGGCCATGTGCTGCTGTTTCCTTTGCGAGGAGGCCTGCGAATGCTGTATCGAATGCGTTGAATGCTTGTGTTGTGGATGCTAAGCGATGGTTTCGGTTTCTGTTGTTTCCTGGCTGGTGCAAGTTCTGTGTTTTCGGTGCCGTCGTTCGAATGTTTATTGCTTAGTGGCAATGAATGACACTATATTTGATGACTCTCATTTTCATTTCGACCACTCTCATCTGTCATTGACACTTGATGAGGCAGAACAGGAATACGTTTATGATATCAGCAAGCACATCCCTGCCCCGCCGACCATACTTTAAACAGCCCCCTCGATTCTCTGAGCGAAACATACCTGAGAGGTCCTCTTTATAACTGTGCAAACGGGGATGAGACTCTTTTTGTTAGTGACGGCTTGGTTTCCAGTCACCAATGCGAAGGCTTTGTCGAAGAATAGAATATGTCGGGTATACTATGCCTACAATTCGGTTTCAGTTTATCAAAAATGGAATATAGACGCCTATGTCTTCATCACTCCATTTCCAAAGACATGAGTGGCAGTAGCAAAGAACACCGGAGATTGATCCCAGAGTGTGACAGCTACCTACATCTAACATAAGATCTGTTTCATATTTACCCAAGTGTCTCTGTTTTAGCCCTATATATCAACCTGCTAATCTGCATACAGCTATCCTAGCAGACCTGTAACATAAAGTGGTAGACTGAATGGATGCAGAGACTGTATTTGACTTTAATTTAAAGATTTTGGCAATGGGAATATCGTCCTCCGTTATTAATCCCTTAGAAATGAAGCAAAGGCAGGGGTACCATCTTACCGCAATTCCTTTCATTATAAAATCAAACCCGTGATTTCCATCACGGAGGAGACAAGGTATTGAAAAGGAAATGGGCAACTCCACTGATGGTTTCTTATAAAACAAATCTAGACTTTATGCAAGCTAACGCTCCCTGTGTTCTGCTCTGCCAGATGGTCCAGGCAGCAAATGTTGGCTCCTAGATGCTGCAAGTCGTCCCCTTGTGTGAGATTGCATGCGGTAAGAAAGTGTTACTGCTACAACTGCTAGTGGTCATCCTGAAGTCATAGGTGTTGCAGTTCCTACAGACATGTCTTCTTCAAGAAGCAAGTCATTAGCTGTACAGAAATTGCTCAGAGCAGGGCATTGCCTGTTTTCAGCCTATATGCAATCCGCAATAGCTAGGCAAGTCTAGTAAGATTACCTATGCTTCTGTGTAACCTCTGTTATTTCATCATCTGGGTCTTCCATCTACCAACAGAGCGGCGTCTACTGAATCTTGATCCACATTTGACCCATTTCCCGTCAGATACTTTGGGTATCCGGGTAGATGGTAACTAATCAGCACTATCTGATCAAGATAATCCAGAAACCTCCAATAAATATTGAGAGATGATGTCATCATCAAGTACCCTCCATTGTGACGACTAAGCTCATCAACTTCTTGGTAGATGAGAGGGGTTATCACCTTCTACCACAGTTCAAAAATATACTTTTGTTGTATCATCCTCATGTTCCATTTCCATATTCAATTCTCATAGAGTTTAATAGAACTGCAAAGTTGATTATGACTGGCCAGGATATCGTAAAATGAATCTCATTAGGATTGGAACAGCCTGCCATCACATCTTTGCATTTTGGGCGAGTTTCTTCTCCCCAACTTGATAGATCTTGACCAGTTGTCGCACGGCCAGATCCAGAAGGACGTCCTCTGATCCACCTGGTATGCGAGCTCCAGGGACATCTCGCAGAATCGCTATCACAAGTCAGCCTAGACCCAGGAACCACGAAGGCGAGAAACCTACCCTCGACCAACTCTCCCTGTCCACTTGCAGTATACCCAGCACCACCAAATAACAAGACCGCACACTGTGCACATTCATTCAGCACCATAGCCGCCTTGGCCTTGGCCAGCGCCGTGATCCCTCCCAGCTGCTGGTCGGCCTCCTCCTTGCTGAGATGACATAACTGGTACAAGATCTGCTCCACCCAGGCCCACATTGTCTCGAGCTCCGCGCCCGCCTTTGCCAGCCGGTGCCTCACCACGGGTTGATCCATCAGTGTCTTGCCGAACGCCTCGCGCTTCATCGTGTACTGGAAGGCGGCAGCGAGGGCGACACGCGCCTGACGGGTGACGCCGACCGCGATGGTCAGGCGTTCATGGTTGAAGTTGGTCATGATGATGCGCATGCCGTCGCCTTCGCGGCCGATCAGGTTGCCCACGGGGACTTTGACATCGTCGAGCTCGATGTACGTCGTTCCACCGGTGATCTGGCCAGAGACCTTGAGTCGGCGCATGGTGACGCCGGGGTAGCCCTTAAGTGGGACGACCATGACCGAGAGACCGGCGGCTCCGGGGCCACCTGTGCGGACGGCCATGGTGGTATAATCGGACCAGATTCCGTTTGTAATCCTAGTTCGTATTAGAAATGTTTATCGCTTATGATATATTCTCGGGGGGATACCATTTCTTTGTCCCATTGATGATGTAGTACTTCCCATCTGGAGTCTTCGTGGCAGTGGTGGTGATATTGGCGACATCGCTTCCGGCTTCTGGCTCCGTGATGGCAATGCAGCCACGTTTCTTTCCAGTGAGGAGATCAGGAAGAAAGCGTTCTTGTAGCTCCTTGCTACCGTACTTGATGATCGGGGGAATGCCAAAAGCGAAACCAGCACTCAATGAGGCCCCTGGTCCAGCCAAACCCGACCGGGCCAACTATCACTAATCAGCTCTCTCCCTTTCGTCGGCTGGCTGTCTCTTCCATCATACCTCATCGCAGTAGATTCCCGTATGTAAATAATCCCATTCCTCGACCTTCACTCCCAGAATATCATGAATTCCCAGTTTCTTCAGCCAGTCCACGGGCAATGGGGCGGGCAGATTCGGCAGCAACATGTTATGCTTGCAGAAATCGTTAAAGACATGTTCGGGGACTGTACCCGCCTTCTCCCACTCCATTGCATGGCTGAGGAGGTGCTCCCATACGAATGCGCGGCAGGCTTTCTGGAATCGGCGATGACTGGCGGTGTAGTATGGGGATGGGAGACCCCGCAAATACGGGGGCTCGGAGAAGGGGATGGGGTTGGGAGAGACGTCAGCCATGGTGTGTTGACTTCAGAGCGTCGAGATCGAGCTGATCCTTGGTTGAATTCAGATAAGATCTCTCGACCGATTATATGGTTCAGATGTAGAACTATCAGTCCATGTATCTCCGTACATGAGATTTCCCCGCATTCTCCAACTCAGCCGAGGCCAGCGGTCCGAGGCTTTCGGCCAATCTACCAATCACGTGTCTGCATTAGCATTTGTGCATTTCTTAGCCATACCTATACTATATCTTGAGGTATCTGCCTCTCATGTTTGCTCGCAAAACGTAGCAATTCATCCTGTGGATAGTTTCGTGTGAGGCCAACAGGAGAGCACATATAAAACCACAGTTAGCGAAATAAGTATCACATCTGCGATACTGCTGCTTGCTTCCTCGGACTTGTGGCCATTAAACCGTTGTATAACAGCATTTGGACCACCAGCAATTGGACTGACAGAGTGAAGAGGAAACTTGGATATTCGAATAGAGATTAAGAAAACGCCCGGTTGAATGTGCATGAGGGAGTCTTTAAAGAGCAGGTGTCCGTCCTGTGTGGATCTTGGTGACAAGACTTGCCGTCCCATGACTCTCACCTATCCTGTTGATGTTTCGGATATCAATCGATTCAATCCTTAGGATGATGGATCTCTAATACAGCCACTGCGTGTGGAATAGCTGTCTTCTGAGTTAACGGATTTAAGCACTCTTTATCGCCGATTTCTGCATACTACTGGGATACCCCGAATCCGTTTCCGGGCCGTTTCAGGCATCTTGCATCCAACAACCCTTTTATAATGTTATCCTCATCAACGGGCATTGCCACCTCGTAATCATAACCGTCCATCAACTTTTGTGCAACGCAATGGAGTGGATCGAAAGACCCCTATCCTGGCTGCTCGCCAACCGCAAGGGCCATGACGCAGGCCTCATCCAGCATACCCCTCCTTTTACAGAGCACCCCGAACCATTGGTCACTGTTGAATGTCCAGATATCGGACCATCCGGCTCGCAAATCCCAGTCAAATACAGCTTCTTTGGGGAAAACCTCTTCCCGACTCTCAAATGGTCCGCGCCGCCGGCCATCGCCAGCAACATCCAAGAGTGGCTTCTTGTGGTTGAAGATCCGGATGCACCACTCGCTGAACCTGTTGTGCATGGTCTGTACTACGGTATTCCTGCGAGCAAGCGCAGTGTATCGAACGAGGACTTTAAGCCGACTGCTGCTGGAAGTCATGTCCTACAGGGCGGGTTCAGGTATGGGGCTAATCGTCGGGGAACGATCTACATCCCTCCGCGGGGAATGCTGGGCCATGGACCGCATCGGTACTTCTTCCAGGTGATTGGGTTATTGGAGCCATTGGTTGTAAGTAAGTTGGGGGCCGCGGTTACCAAGGCAGAGATTGTAGGTTTGATTGAGGGGAGAGTTGTAGCATGGGGACAGTGGATGGGGGTTTGGGAGAGGAAGTAACCATCTCTCTGCGGAATCCAATATCTTCATATCATCTTAATTGTCTTTCTGGTCAGATATGCACTTACTTATTTGGTGCCTTACCTCAGTACATATTCTGGTAAATCCCGTAGGTGGCTCTGTGCCGGTTATCCGACGACTTACTCAGGCAGCAGTCAAGCTTTCCACAAGCCGAGCTTTCCCCACCTCATCCGTCCCTCACCAGGAATGACAGCATACACCAATACAGGGAAGAAATAGTTGGATTAGATGTCTTCTACGCTTGCTCTACAAATTAAATGTATTGAATTCATCTGCCACTTGTCAGATCCTGCAAATATCTGCTACTATTCCACTGAGACGCTTGCTCCTAGTATTAAGGCAAACTGCCGATGCCGGCCCTGAACCGGGCCTCCAAAATGGGGCAGCCGTGCGGGCCTAGCTTAAATACATTTCTTCTGAATCAGCGTCGCAAAATTTCTAGTTTCACAACATCCGAGCATAGGTGACACCAGTCTGTCATAGAAACTGTGTTTCCATGTCGGATGAGAAGCAGCAGCAGCAGCAAGATGCTCAAGAGGCCATCGCCAAAGAGACACAATCCAGTCAAAATGCCTCCCTTGAGGATTTCTCTGTGTTCACCACCAACGAGAAGAGGGCCATTGTCTTGATGGGATCCCTGGCTGGCTTCTTCTCCCCGCTCTCCTCGAGTATCTATTTTCCGGCGTTAGACACTATCGCTTCCTCGCTGAAAGTATCCATCACCAAGATCAATCTTACAGTTACAACCTATCTCGTACGTATCATCAGATAGGAAGTCTTAAAGTGCATAACTAACTTGCATAGCTTCTTCAAGGAGCTTCGCCTATGTTGATTGCTGGCTTCTCAGATAAAGTAGGTAGACGGCCGGCATACATCATCTGCTTCACCATCTACATCGCTGCAAACATCGGTCTTTCGCTGCAAAACAGTTATGCAGCGTTGATGGTGCTTCGCTGCATCCAGAGTGCCGGAAGCAGTGGGACTGTTGCTTTATCCAATGGTCTCGTCGGCGACATGATCACCTCCGCCGAACGAGGCTCATACATTGCCTTTGCATCGATCGGGCTGATGCTGGGTCCATCTCTCTCCCCCATCATCGGTGGCCTGATCAGCCAGTATCTGGACTGGCATTGGATCTTCTGGTTTTTATTAATCCTCAGCTCTGTCTTCTTTGCCATTTTGCTCCTTTTCCTCCCCGAGACCTGTCGCAAAGTCGTCGGCGACGGATCCGTTCCCCCGCCGCCTCTGAACAATAATGTCACCGATATAATCCGACATCGTCGTCGCAAGAGAGCTGGACTCGCAGCCGACCAAGCGACAATTGCCGAATACCGCAAGAACTACCGCTTCCAGCTCCCCAACCCGCTCCCGACTCTCCTCATCGCGTTCGAACTCGAAACCGGCCTGATCCTCCTCGCCGCAGGTTTGGTATTCGCCGGGTTCTACGCCGTCATGACTGGCGCCTCTACCTCCTTCCATGAGCTCTATGGTTTCAACGACATCCAGTCCGCGCTGATGTACATTCCTATTGGTGCAGGCGGAATTGTGGCCTCCTTTGTTACCGGCCCCCTAGTCGACTGGAACTACCGCCGCCATGCCCTCCGTGCTGGCCTTCCCGTCGAGAAGCGGAAGCAGAGCGATCTCAGTAACTTCAACGTTGAGCGAGCCCGGCTGGAGATTGCCTTGCCGGCTTTTTACATCTGCTGTGCGATGATGATCGCCTACGGGTGGGTGATGAACCATAAGGTCAATCTTGCCGGTCCGGTGATCCTTCTGTTCCTCTTCTCGTTAGGTCTTAGCTGCGCGTCGCAGGTGTTGAATGCTCTCTTGGTGGATCTGTGGCCGAAACGGTCTGCTGCTGCGACGGCGGCGAATAATCTGTTTCGGTGTGAGTTGGGCGCTGGGGCGTCGGCGGCTATTGCGCCCATGACGAAAGCCATGGGGCATGGGTGGGCGTATACAACCCTGGCACTGATATGTGTATTTTCTACTGGGTGTTTGTGGTGGACGATGTTCTTCGGCATTCGGTGTCGGCAGAAGAGGGCGCAAAAGGAGCAGGCGAGACGTCGGAATTGACTGGCATACTAAATGTGCATATTCTTGCTGGTATATGTTAATAATTTGAACATACATATACCGCTCAACTGGCGGTCATAATGACACTACTGCTATTACTTTCCAGCTTCAAAGATGATCTTCTGGGACTTCATCTGATTGAAGTCGTCGTACCTGCAGCTGTTAGCATAATTGATAATCGAGAAGACTGCAAAGACTTACGCTGCGATAGCTTCCGACAGCGGTCGAATATCAGCAGACATGAACCTGTACATCGTCAACTGTGTCCATCAAAGGAAATCGCATACTCACTCCAATGAGTCCTGTTTCTTCACCAGCAATTCCAGCGCATCCCCAAAGATGCTCCGAACAGGACACCGCCCCATCTGAATTTGCAGATTCTTCCCATACGCCTCATTTCCCGTCCATGGAATCTCCCCATTATGCACACCCACACTCGAGATCCTTCCCCACGGTCTCAGCAACTCAAACGCCATCCGCAGCGCGCTGCTATGCCCAACCACCTCAATAGCGACATCCGCCCCCCGCCCATCCGTCAAATCGAGCACCCTCTCCCGCAGCCCCTGCGCATCCGTCTGGAAATTCCACGCCTCCGCACCCAAACTCCTCGCTCGCTCCAGCCTATCCGGCACACTATCCACCGCAATCAAAGCCGCAGGCCGATACTCCAACGCACTGATAAGCGCACACAATCCCACAGGCCCACACCCAAACAGCACGACCGTACTCCCCCTCGCAACCTCCTCCTCCCATCCCCGAAACGCATTCCTCGCGGCAAAGTACCCCGTCGGGAAAATATCAGCCATCAGCACCAACTTCTTCTCATCGATGGCAGCCGGCGCCGCGACCAGCGTGCCATCCGCTAGCGGGACACGCACATACTCCGCCTGTCCTCCGTCCAGCACCGCCGAGCCAAACAGCTTCCCCTTGGCGCAGCGCGAGGAACACCCCCGGGCGCAATAGAAGCATTCGCCGCAGCTGAGGGTGAAGGGGGAGACGACGCGATCGCCCTTTTTGAAGTTTTTGACTGCGGGGCCGGCTTCGAGGACTTCGCCAGTGAATTCGTGGCCCATTATGAAGCCGGTGCTCGAGGGTTGGTGGCCGCGGAAGACGTGGAGTTCGCTGCATCTCTCTCGTTATTATGCTATGTTTTATGGTAAGAGAGGGAGGAGTCCGACCTGCCACATAGTGCCGTGTAGCGGACTTTGATGATTGCGTCTGTGGGATCTTGGATCTGCGGGATAGGGCGCGTTTCCAGTGTGACCTCCAATGGGCCTTTGAATATTACTGCTTGCATTTTGGTAGTGGGGTTTGAGTTCTTGGTCAGTGATGGAGGTGTAGAGATATCTTCCCTTCAAGTATTTCTATTCAAAGCCCTCCAGGTGACCGTCCGCATACCCCGCGTCTGAACGAGATGCCTCGGCATATATTTGCCGATTGATGTAGCGCCATTGTGGTTGATGCTGACATAGTTCTAGACCGATCCAGCTGAAAATACCTAGTAGTTGGAGAAAATATCAGTTGGCTGAATGTATAGACTTGATAAAGCTGTCATTATATTGCTTTGAATAGATATGCAAGCGGTCCATTCCCTCCCTGGCCCTTATATGATCTAGAGAAGAAAGTCAGGAGTGTTTACAAGCAGTATGCATGTTTATTAACCTTTACATAGTATATATTATGAGTAGAGCTGTAGTATCAGGTCCACAGCAGAAGTAACATGTCATCAATCATCCTTCGTTAAGCCACATTCTGTTCCACCTTATCCATTCATCGAACATATGGTTGTTGCTCGGTTTAGGAACGAGGACACATTCCCATCGGGGCTATACCACGATTCAATGTTAGCATTCAAGATCAGTCGAGTCAACGAAAGCAAATATCAAGGAAGGAACCATACTATATCTCATAGAACTAAAGTCGAGGTCCCTCTGGTCTTGAGAGTCTGGCGCCGACTTCGGTGATTGTTCTTTGCCAGCTACCAGCGTGGCAGCATCGCTGTAGACAGATGACGAGTCATCCCTGACAGACTTCTGGGCTTTCTCTGTCGTCTGGCGTTGCGTTTTGGATGATTTGAAGGGGTTTGAGAGGGAGAGAGGCATGATGAAGATATGAACAGCTGATCTGTGTTCTTTCGTTGATTGTAGATAGCAGCCTGTGTCTTCAGACCGTGAATCATGCACATATTTATATTCCAGCTGTCCCAGGCATACAGATATCATTGCAGGCATCGCCATTTTTTCTTCGGAGTTGAATATCGGACTAGTTGAACACTTGAACTACATCTTACTAAGGTAGGATTCGTATCGAACTCCGACTCCGACCATCAACAAACGGCCATACGAACTCCGTTCATCAATGAACTTCAAAGAGCAATATGACAACTACCCATCGCAATGGACAGCTCCCCTCCTGCGAGTAATACCGCAAATCCGAACTGCGGTGCGATCACTCAACTCCGATTTGCAATCACTGCATTCGCTGCGGTCGGTGATATTAATAGTACTACAGTATTCACTATCAAAACATCATCTAGTATCACCTAGTAAGGTAGGACCGAATCATCTGTTTCTGAACATTCACCACTTAAAACCTTTCTAATCCTTCGTACCTCATATCTCACCTCTACCCCCAACACATCATCACTTCTCACTTCTACTTTAGCCATCTCATCCATTACTTTCGTATTTCCATCCACTTTAATGGCTCGATCCAAGGCCCAGCGACTCTCGGTGCTGAGAGCAGCCAGCAGGCAAGGCAGCGCAGAAGGACAGGAAGAGCCAACCAGCGATGACATGGAGAAACCTCTGAGGCAAAAACGCGGGGCCTACCCATCACTACCCACTACCCCGTTGGTACGCGCGCGGAGGACATGACCGCGGGAAACAGGATCGTCTTCCTCTCAAGGCACATGGTCACCGCAGTTGTACAGCCCAACATACCGGAATTACCCTTTGCCTCACCCAATGAACGGCCAGAATGGAAGGAACAACCGAAGCCTGTCATGAAAGTTGCAATGACCAAGGGTCGCCCGGGATATGCTGAACAACTATATGCAGATAGCAAGGATTGAATGGCTGGATTTCTAGCAGAAGATGAGAGTCTGGCGCATTGACCGCAGAAATTGAGAGCACCGCCCTGATGCCATCGTCAACGACCTTGATCCGAGGGACATCGGGGGGCTCGAACGTCTAACCGGAAGGATAACCAAGGCGACCTGAAGGGTGAGATAGACGCGTGGGAATTGAGTCTCCTCACGAAGCATGGCCTTACGCCAATCCAGCATAAGGCTGGTAAGGACATGATGACTACTGAAGTAGTCAATAACCGCCCAAATGCCATCGAGTCAGCGATCACAACCATCAACTCTGACATCAAAGCATCCCAGGTCCAAATCCAGGCCCGTTTTGCCTAGTCGTAACTGTGGAAACGATAACTCTCCTATCGTCTGTGGATTGTAAGACTATATAGCACTCTTTCCATCAAATTCAAAAGTTATATTTCATCATCTTGGGCATAGCATTTCGGACGGCTCTGGTTTTCCACGGAGGGAATGTCTACATAGCCATTACGTTCTAAATTAGACTGGACCAGGTTAATTTAGCTTTGAATTGAATAGATGATAATTGCAGTGTAGAGCGAAAACGTGGATGAATCAAGAATAGTCCATACATGAAGCAAAACACTGAATCCATAACCATCAGTCCAGCCACCAGGGCCGATTCTCGCTCGCGTCGGACTATTCCCGATTCAGCGGCGAACTGGCCTGGGGACGACACCGTCTTACTAATTATTGTCAATCTAACTACTAACTGAACCACCAGTTGCATGATTGCATCCACAAACCATCCAGAGAACATGGAACGAAAACGGCGCAACGGCCACCTCCCCTCCTGCGAGCCATGCAGGAAATCGAAACTGGGGTGCGACCATACGAGGCCGATATGTAACCGCTGCGTCCGCCGGGGTCGAACAGACGAGTGCTTTTACCACCCTGCCCCCCTCACGAAACCCCGCCAAAGCAATGCAACAGCACAGAGCCAAACCCAAGACCCGGGCGCAAGTGATAGAATCCGCGACTTGTCTGTATCCTCCACAGTCTCTGGATCCTCAGCAGCGCATCATCCTTCTCCCCTCACAAGACCCCGCCAGAGCAAGGCAGCAGCGATTCGAAAACCCAGGCAGAAACTAATCCATACTCCAAGCCAAAGCCAGAACCAGAGCGCAAACGTCAGTGTTAATGCGAGTGTCTCCCCCATCGGCGTTCATGCCGTGTCTGTGTCTGTATCCGCATCAGTCTCTGCGTCACCCCTGACGATTGGCGAGTCGCATGCATGGGAGAAGCGGCCATTTGCCAACCCCGGCTTTCTGGGACTAACTAGCTACTCCGACAACGTTACGGGGTATGCTGCTGTATTGGACCATGCAATGCGGCCGCGGGACAGCGGGGTTTCTGGGTCGGGATCGCTATCGATCGCAGCGGCGGTTGACTCGAGGCAGGTGGAGCTGGGGGCGCAGGTGTTGCTGCTCTTAGACCATTTGCCGCTCTTTGAAGAGCTCCTGGAGAAGCGGTTTGCTATCTGGGAGGGATGGATCTTCAGCACCCAGATGTTCCGGTGCATAATCAAGGTCCTTCGAGACCTGTATCGGGACGCTACGGAGGGTATGCAGGACAAGTACGCATGTGTGCTGGAGCTGTCGAGGGCCTTTTTCCGCAATACAGCTACAGAAATCGAGTTGCGGGCTTCGATGACGCTGTCGGAGTATGTAGCGCTGAGTGCCGCTCGATGGGACACCTATGCGCTTCTCCTCTCTTCGATAGGCTATGCGATCTATCACGTTGCGCATGATGATCCCATCTTCAAGAGCGGAAACCTCCCTGGCAAGGATAGAAAGGGGCTACGGCGGATTGCGCTGGCAGCGAGCGATATTTGTCTACAGTTATGTGATAGATTGGGGACGATCAGCGATAGTCTTTGCTGCGCAATACTTCAGCACTCGGTCTTGGTCCATCATACGTATGGCACAGGCGGTAAGTTTTGTGCTCGGTCCGAGAAATCAAAATTTAGACTGACGAAAAGGACAGATTATAGAACCTGGCAGAAACTCGGTGATCTTACTACGATTGTCTTTGCTCTGGGCCTTCATCAGGCGGGGGACGACAAAAACATTCCCTTTTTCCTATCCGAGTTGCGGAAGAGGATCATGATCGGGGCATACGGCATGGACAAAGACCTGGCGCTGTTCCTCGGCAGGCCGCCCCGGATATGCAAACAGTACTGCAATATCCAGTCACCGCTGGACCTGACCTGGGAAGAGTTGATCGCCGCTCCTACCGTGCGGCAGGCTGCACTGCAGAAGCTGGATGCGCAAGGCTGGAATACAGAGGGGAAACTGGGCAGCGGCGCAAGAGGACGTACCATCCATCTTGCCTGTTTGATTCGAGAAGATATACTAGAGATGTCAATTGGCCAGGGACGCGACAATGTGGAAGAACATGCTGAGTGAGTGCTTCCACCGCTGTACGTCATGGGATCAAGCTCCGGTACTGATAATAGCCCGACAGGAGAGTACTTAAGAGAGCACGCCAATGGCGCTCTGAACTGCCCGCCTTCCTGCAATGGGGCCCTGAGTCGACCAATCCGGAGCTTGTAAGCTTGCATCTGGAGTTTCTGCACCAGGACTTCCTAATCTATTCGACTCTTGTCAAACGAATAGGCAAGGGTCACGATGCATTGATCAAAGTCTCTCTGGAGATCATCACTTGTCTACTTGACTTGGTGTCGATGCAGATGCGATCCCTCAAGACTCACATGTTCACGACCCTCGATGTAAGAGTTCTACCTCGTCACTGTTGATCACCGCTGATTGTAAACAGATTTGCTATGTCGGCCTTCCTGCTGCAGGTGCCTTAGCGACGGAACTACTCCGACACTCTCAGCCCAAACTTGAGCCAGCGCTGTCTTCTGCACCGTTTCCTCGCTCGGAGATCATCCAAAAACTGAGCGTCTTCATCTCGCACGCAGACACCTTCATCCAGCAACACGAGGGAGATTATGAAATTGCGTTGCAAGGGCAGATGCTCATCAGACAAGTCCTTGATCGAGTACTATCGCCAATGACGGACCAACCCTTTCCTGATCCTTCCATCAACGGTATGACGATAGGAGATGATGTGGATTTCATGGCCATGCTGGAGAGTTTTGACTGGGAGCAGGAGATCCGTCCCACGTTCAGCTGATGGGGAAGTTTCTAGCGCTCTCTATTGCAGGATTAGAAGGAGATTTGCCCCGCATAAAGAGACTTAGTTCGGAAACAGAGAGAAATAGGCCGCGTCAAGATCACGTATCATGCCGCCAATGCCCTCAAAGATCATATCCCGCTTCATGCAGACAATCATAGAATTAGCACCGTTGCGGAGCTCCTCTATCAATCGCTTAGCGTCTTGGATCTCGGTCACAGGCTCCGGGTGGTTTAGAAGCGGATAGCAGACCGAAAGGCGTTTTGATGACAGCGCCGCCCGGACCCGGTGCACCAGCATATACAACACGTAGGAGGCCTGCATCGCGGCACATTTAAAAAATGGCAGGGATCCGGTGTACCCTGTGGCATTGGAGCTGATTCTTGATCCGTCCATCTCTGCTGTACGCAGAGGCAGGTATCCTGAGTGTGGCAGGCCTGCTAGGGCACGCGAAATTGCAAGGGACGACTTTAAGCAGATGACCGATGACTCGTTCTGGGTGAAGGGAAAGATCGAATCCAGATCCGACTGCGCCGGGAGTGAGGCGGTCTGCGATGGAAAAGCATCCAGCTTGAGAAAAGTAAGGTCGCAATGCTTCTCCAAGAAAATGGGAATGTCGGAGAAGGCTCTGTAGCGATGGAGCTTGACTCGGGCACTGGCACATCAATACAATCAGTTTCCAATCTTTGACAGATTCGACCAAGGCACCCACGTATGTGTCATGGCACAAGCAGTCTTCCACAAGCTCAAAGCGGCCAGGTTTTCGGCTCGGTCGTTTTCCGCTGCTTCCGACTCCAGGTCACAGTCCGCCGCCAATGATAGTATGTGCCTGTCAAGACGACAAGCCTGTTCCCGGAGATCCAGTGCCGGTGAGCCGTTTGGGCTTTTCGCAGTTACTGGGCGCATCACAGCGCAGACGGAGACGATGGCGTCCTGCGCTTTCAGTAAAAGCGACCAAGGCTAGCGAACGTTAGCCATATCGCAGATTAAACAGATGGGTCCGGCATGTGAAATGTTCGAAACGAAGTTTACTACCTCTGAGGCTTTACAGTGAATATCAAGTCTAGGATATGGAGTGGTTATTCTCGGATCACTGATGTTGATGATGGGCGACTATTAAAAATCGTCAGCGCTTCGGATGCCTGTAGGATGTTCAAGTTGATCTTTCAACCTACCGAGTCATTAATGGCCGACGAATGGTACATGACGATGACCTATTTGAATCATTAGCCCTCATTGTTCATTTTCTGGTCAGGGAACACAAACCGCAGTCCACCATGCTCGACGCTGTGCTTCTGTTGCGTTCTCGTCAAGCTGGTGAAGCGAATAATCCATGGCTGTCGTAATCGCTTGATTGGCGCGCATCCGCATACGTGACTTATTACCACATTGACACAAGTCATATACACTGAGGACGACCAGAGCCAGAATCGGGTGCAACTGGGTCGGTAATTGCGGATGGAAAGTTCGGTCTTCTGCCAAACCATCGGAGCTTGGCCAGCCGCCTGCAAAGTCCTCGATCTCCTTCTCTGCCATACGGAGAGCAGCTTGCGCAAAGAGCTGAGCGTAGGACCGTCGTAGCCACACACTGCAGGGTTCGGATTGATTCCGATCATGCGGAGGTGGTATCAAGGCCAAAATGGCAGACAGTGCTAGGCTCAGCGAGGACGTCGGCTGGTAGGGCAGACAGGATAGCTCCACTGTGCCGGCCAGGCCATGCGAGGGCTGGAAGACATGTGGATTGTCTTGAGGCAGAGACGAGGTCGGAGGAGGGGGTAGTAAAGGTAGACACGGATGGACAAAATGGTAATAGGCATTTTGTCTGCAAGACACCCAACATTCACAGTTAGTAATTACAAGGAATCACAAGCTGCATTGACCAGCGATGTCGTTTCCGCCACATACATTTCTTCTTCGGAAGTATACACCCGCAGAACCGGCCCTTGGAGTTCACCTTGTGACTCCGTATGCGGAGGCGACCAAACGTCTTTCAGGGCTCGGCCTGAACCCTGGTTCCTGCCAAGTGAAGAAAAAGGAGTCGCTGAACCCCAGAGATTCGAGTCCACCGGTGTCAGAGTGGACTCATCTGTCAGTGAAGGCGTAGACTGCGGAGCATCGATTATTGCTGCGGCCTGTGATGGCGGTAGCGGAGTTGAGTCGACAGCCTGTCGATGGCCTCGACGAGGCCCGCCCCTTCTACTGGGTCTGTAGATGCAAATGCGATCTCTTAATGTGCACTTTACAACACGTCTGGCATTAGCGGATTGAAATTTACTGGTTCAACAATAAGTTACATGGCCTACCGGTCGGCACGGGTTTTGGCCGTCACAGCGTGTTTTCGAAGTGCGACTGGGAGGGACGTCAGCTACTGTCCAAAAATAGGCTGAGATTATACGTACCAAGCTAGACAGGCAGCTTTCACGGGCCGATTGATTCGATCATTCATATTTGAGCGTATGTGAGGAGTCACGGGCCGATCATTGACCAACATTCAAATATCGCCGGCCATTTTGGGGAAGGTGCCTATCACGTGATATTTGCTTACAAATCGCATTCGCGTTTGCTCTCTACGATGATAGATTACCTTAGTACACCCTCGGTCATCGAATAGAGGTCCTGGGATTGTAATAACAAAGATAGATGCATAATCAAATATACCAATATTTTCTGCATCTTGATTCCGAGGATTTCGAGCAGCTGGAAGTTCCCATTCCAAGGACGGCGCACCAATTTAGGGTCGCCGAAATGTCTGTCTGCCTGCCTTGGCGGGGTGCTGCTCCATCGATATGGTTGTCGAGTTTCAGATATCTGAGACTTGCCGAGGAAGGCATGTATTCTTGATGTAGTCCTTGTTGGATATCTGCTGCACTATCATTTCTACTAGCTAGAAATGGTTGTCTTGACAACTTTTTAGCTCAGTGGTTTGAGTGCACTCAACCACCATTGATAGGATGATTCGGTTTTTGGCTCTGTGATTAACAGTATCTTTTCGGGGAAATATCCATTAATGGCCTAGGGTGGTGAACAACCATTGCTCCAGCTCAATATTCAAAAATATCACCTATGCCACTCTTCTCTTATCAAATCAAAAGTCCTTTCTATCGCCATAAATGACAAGACAGATGTCCACAATTCGGCGTCTGTTGCGTCAGAGATTACCCCGCTTATAAGACCAAGACCCAAGAGCACAGTCGAAATTCAGTGATCGCTGCTCGTATAAGATGCAAGCGTATAATCCAGCCTGAAATCCCTGCTGTAGTTTACCATTTCTACGACAGGGAATAATAGGTCGCGACCATGACTCTTAACGGAAGCTGCATGTGCGGTGCCATCACCTATACTTCGAGCTGTAAGCTGAACACATTATCCGCCTATTATCATGCTAATATTTGTATTCAAGCCGAGCCCTTAGTGAGCTGCCTCTGCCACTGCATTGACTGTCAAAAGGTATGATTAGTTCCCTGTCACCAAATGCCCCTATGGAAGGCGACGAAGACTGAGACCACCATGAAAAGTGGACCGGCAGTGCATTCACCTCCAATGTTATTGTTCCAAGAGATTCGTTTAAGGTCACTAAAGGTATGACCACCAATAGGTGATATATATTCACATAGCTAATGCCAGTCAGGAACTCCGCGATCATTTGATGCCACGGGTGACAGTGGTAAGGTCAACAAGCACTTCTTCTGTGGTGATTGTGGATCGAGCCTGTACTCGGAGCTGGAGATCATGAGCGACAAGACGGGAATCAAGGCCGGCACGCTCAACGGTGGAGAGGCACACCTGCGCAACAAGGTCGACGTCGAGTTCTATGTCAAAGACCGTGTGCATTACCTGGATGCTCTTGACAATGTGAGGCAGGAACCTCGTCTCGGATAGGTACTGTAAGCAAAGGGAGTTCAATGTCCCTTACCTAGGAGGCAGAGTGCTGGTGACTGCTTAAACTTGATACATCGTCAGGGTTCTCTTATGATCCCCAGCTTGGAGCCGAGGCATAAACGAGACCAGCCATGGACACTAGTCACAAATGAACACTGTCTGCATCGATCACTCCGTCCGGATTTATTTCTCTCCACAATTGCAACTGGATCGAAAAGGCGTAATCCGGGTCGGCGGTCCTCGGACAAGGTGACCCGCGTATACCCGAATCTGGGGCCCCAGACCGATCTTTCGCGTTTGTCCAATCACGTTTCCTTTATCTTTAACCCTGTTTGTTTTAGAGTTTTGTAGCCAACCAATGACACTTTCGGAGTCGGGCAGATTGCAGCGTCGACCCTGGGGTTTCCGGAGACTTTTTGGTGTGCCGCGGCAGGCCCGGTCGGGTCGGCGGGTCGCGGATCGTCACTGTTGGTCGGTAAGACCGTCGCATGATTCACACAGCGCCAGTAGAAAAAAACTCCACGCCTCGATCTTAGCTTCACAGTAGCGTTCTGGGCTCGCAACTGCCGCAATGCATTCCGTTCCCAGACGTACAAGAACTGCCGAGTCTGGAGCTTGTTCGAACTGTGTTAAGACGAGGCAGCGATGTTATGTCGGCGTCAGTGGAGGCTCGTGTTCGTCCTGTCGTCGGGCCAAATTGGACTGTGACGCGCACGGGAGTACACCGTGAGTCTTGCTCAGTAACATACACCAGATATATTGCATTGCTGATTGTTGCAGTCCTCGTAGTGTGACCGAGGAGCCAAGCTCGTTACTCACATATTGTCCCGGTTTGTCAATTTCCGTAAGGTAGGGTATCCATCAGGATGGCTGACATTGAGAAGAGGACATATTCGCCTCGCAACTCAGGGAAAGCGAGCGAGAATGCAACCTGAAGAACGGTATGGCCGGGAATCCCGCCGTCTTATCAACCATCCCTCTCGACTACCATATCTCTATCATCAATCAACTTTTTGGGCCCGGCTCCGCCGATCCACCGGCTGTCCACTTCCCGAGCTACCTGGCCGGCCTCCCAGACAGACTGCACACAGACGATGTCGAGTATCTTCGACGTAGTGGGGCGCTTGATCTCCCCCGCGACACGCTCCGCAATGAGCTACTAAAGAGCTATCTGCTGTGGATCCATCCGCACATGCCTATCTTGGGGCTGCATGAATTTCTATCAGCTGTCGCCGGTAATAATGGATCTCATCGGATCGGTCTGTTGCTATTTCACGCCGTGCTGTTTGCTGCATCAGCTTTTGTCGATGTGTGTCATATCCGTGCCGAAGGATATCCTTCGCGCAGTGTTTTCCGTGAGAGTCTATCCCGCAAAGTGAAGGTACCTCTCCCCCCCTGGCCCAACCACGTTAGGTCCAAACTCATCTGTGCAGGTTCTCCTCGATCTCGAATGCGAAGACGACCGACTCGCTACTGCTCAAGCGATTCTGTTGATGGTATCTCATCCTGAGCCGCACCGCGACCAGAAAGAACTCACTCAGCGGTTGGGTGTCTGCATCTCTATGATCAGCTCGAGTCAAACTCAAATGGTCAACGCAAACGGAAGAAAACAACAAATATGGAGACGGACGTGGTGGTCCATATACAATCATGTGCGACTAACATCGAGTAATCTTCTCACCTTGATGAATGTTCCAGAAAACGCCGGTCTATGCGACACGTCTCTGCCCACTACGCACGATTTCAGATTCGGTGCTCTATCCCCCAACGTCCAAACATTGGTAGGGAGCTGCGACTTCCTCCGCGACGTGCAGTATCAGCAGTTCCTAGCGAGGTTGTTTATTGAGAAATCCAAGCTCTGTCAGATAGGACAATTTCCTGGACCCCCAGGAGACTTGCCTGGCTCGCCCAGTCACCAAGGAGGATTTGCAAATGCGGAGAACAAGGCTTCCCCTACTGAAGTCGCGGAGTATGCCCAGAGATTGGGCAGATGGCACGCACAATTGCCACCAGCGCTTCGTCATCAATCACCGACCTCATCGGCTGTCACGGAGCTGGAAAGGTTCATACTTGTCCATCGAGCCTGGCTGCTCTTGCTGTATCTCGCCTCAGCGTACGTCATCTGCACCCGCAGTGTGGGGAGCAACAGCCACGCAAAAGAGCATATCCTAAATAAAATCAATCTCGTCTTTTTTGAACTGCATAGCTTGGACCTCGTCAACCTGCTTCCTAATTCCAGCATCGCTATACTCATGCCGGCAGTGGAGTTTCATATCAAGGCTGTCGAATCGCCTTACCCTCAAACGAATGAAGCGAGTCAAAGAATCCTTCAGCAATACTCAAAAATCCTGCATCAGTTGCAAGATAACTCTGCTCTTGCCGGTCGCATGATTGAGAAACTGAGCAATGTCACTGCTCCTGGAACTCAGGACGACCCCTCGAGATTAATCGCTTCAGAGTCCGCTTTAGTTGATCCATCAGTTTCGAATCCTGATTTTGCACTCAACGAAACTGACGACTTCTACAATTTCTTGGAATCGGGCATGTCCTTTGCAAATGTTATCCCGTCGGTAGATAACAGTCTAAACATCGGGCTTGATCCTCCTCTCTCTAATGAGAGCTATCTTTCACAATTTCTGTGACGCTCGTTGGCTGATCCACGCGTATCAGCATCTAATGAATGATGACCTCCTGTTATTTAGAAATTAAAAGCTTCAGCTGGTTGAGAGGACAATAAATTGAGATTGATAGGAAAACCAAATACACAGAAATTTGAGTTCAGGGGTGAAGGTGTAGATAGATCGAGGAAGAAAAGCCGAGCGGAGTGGAAAAAGGAGGAAAAACAAAAAGCAAAAAAGATACGACCGAAACGCGATTCGAACGCGCAACCTTTGGTGCCGAAAACCAACGCGCTACCATTGCGCCATCCGGCCAATTTGCTTGTGGTATGGAAGCAACGAATAATTCATATTCTAACAAGCCCATACGTCTTCGCATTGTGTTCTTCGTTTTACTACTGCTCAAAAATCATACAACGTATCTGGTTGGCAGACATTGTCTGGCTCAAAATAATGAGAGAATGATAATCACTAACACTTGCAATTGATTGCTCCTGCATACCCCTTAACTTCCTCGTCTTGCACACTAAGTCGATGGCCACTGCCCTCCGTTATGTACAAATATATAGTTATCCGCTTCATCACCCTTCGATAAACATCACGGTCAGTATCCGGCTTCCTGCAGTAGACCTCTGTCCCTTGGTGCTGACAGTCTAAACCGAGACCAAGAAAGAAATAATATCGCACCTGGATAACAGCGAAGATAGCTCATCCTCTACCAGGATGCATCCTGCAGACCGCCAAGGATGATCCCCCGCATAATATGCATACGCGACCACGTTCTCCGATGTCCAACTTCTTTCTCTCACCACCCAGCTCAAGATACTTGGATCATCTCTGTGGACATGTTGCTAATTATTTCTGTTATAGCAGCACTCCCGCTGCTGGCTCTCTGGCTACTTAATAAGCTCGACTACTATCGCACCAAGCAATTCGCAGCATGGCCACAGCCAAAGCCGTCGCGCGTATGGGGTCATATGAAAGATCTCAACGCCTTTATTTCCCGCGATGAGCCGAACAGACATATTGGTAAGCACCCTCTTGTAAAATTCCTCATAAATCACAAACTGATACAGAGCAGACCTTGTATTCGCGGAAATCAAGGCCCACCTTGGTAACCCACCGTTGTATCTCCTCGATGTACGGCCGATACAGCATCCCATGGGCATTGTCTGCAGCCATGAGGTTGCAGAGCAGGTAGCCAGGAGCTCGAAGCAGTTCCCGTATGGTATGACCAAGACCCCGACGCTGCAGGCTTATAAGTATCTGTTGGGCCCTCATTCGATTCTTACTTCCGAGGTATGTCCATCCCGTAAGTAGTATGCTTAATATGGAGACTTGGCTCACAAAGACAGGGCGAGGAATGGAAAAGACTTCGGAAGCGGTTTAATCCTGGTTTTGCGCCTCAGCATATATTGAACTTGCTTCCGTGCATACTGGACAAGACGGTGCCATTTTTCGAGACACTTGATCGTTATGCCCAGTCTGGCGAAGAGTTTAGTCTGGCTGAGACATGTACCAATCTCACATTTGATATTATCGGTAGGAGCTTGCCTGTCTAAGGAAACGTGCTGGTACTCATATACTGTCTAGGCACAGTGATAATGGACGAGGACTTGGGAGCGCAGCTTCCCCTAGATAAGCAGAGCGAAATGGTCAAGCACTTCCACGAGCTGGCTGCAAGCTATCACACAAAGAGCTCAGTGCGCGCAAAAGTGTTGAACCCCTTGTTGATATGGCAGCAATATACACTGGCTCGCAGACTCAATGCCATAATCAAGAATCACATCAAACGCAAATTCGCAGAATTAAAGGAAGCCAGCACCAACGAGAAGCGGTCTCGCAGTGTCCTCGCCCTCAGTCTTCAGAATATCGAGCAATTGGATGCACATGTCCTCGATGAAACATGTGATCAGCTGAAAACCTTCTTGTTTGCTGGTCATGATACGACTAGCATCCTTCTGCAGTGGACATTCTATGAGCTAAGCCGCACACCTCGTGTTCTTGAGTCTATTCGCCGTGAACTCAACGACGTCTTTGGGCCGGATCCTTCCCCGGCAGTCGTTCGCGATAAGCTCCTTGCACCGAATGGCGGAGAACTCCTCACCAAGTTACAATATACCTCCGCCGTAATCAAAGAGATACTCCGCCTATACCCTTCGTCGGGAACAGCGAGACTTGTGCCCCAGGGATCGGGTGCGTATATCCAACTGCCAGATGGAAGGTCGCTGTGCATTGACGGAGTCCTGATGTACAACTGCGAGACGCTCATTCATCGTGATGAGACTGCCTACGGGGAATCGAAGGATGATTTTGTTCCGGAGCGATGGCTTGGTGATGCCGGTGCTGATCGCATACCGTCTACCGCATGGCGGCCATTCGAGCGAGGACCGCGCAGCTGTATTGGCCAGGGACTTTCGACAATCGAGGCACAAGTGATTCTGGCTTGTGCGGTTAGACGGTACGAATTTGTGAAGATTGGTCTCGGTGAGGTCGCTAGGGACAGTGCAGGGAAGCCAATTCTCGATCCGCGAGGACAGTACGAGGTCAAGTCGAAGTTGTTCAATGTGAGTTTGCCAGTCTTCTTTTCGGACCTTTCAACCGCATTAACGTTTAACCTAGACGATGCAAGTGACTGCAAAGCCTGTAGATGGAATGATGATGAAGGTGAAGTTGTCCTCAGGTGATAGGAAAACGCTCTGATGTACTACTTGACATCCCACTCTTATCATGTACGTCATACTCTGCGTCTGAGACCACTTTGTAGAAATGATCTACTTTCGACTTTGGATCACTTTCCAGATGCTATCGCATGTGGTGCACACGATGTACTAGTTACCGTAACATGTCTAGCTCTATACGAATTCAAACCAAACATCATGACCTGACCTCTATAAGATTTTTAACCCGAATTCCATGCAATGTCCAACTCTCCTCGACTTCTTGCCCAATGTGGTCGAACAGTAAGCGTAAGGACTTGCGATCTTCTTTATTGCAGTTCGGTGGACCTCTTTCCCAAGGTTCAGGCCAATAACTGACCTCGACATATGGAGTCGGCACCCACCCATCATAGAACACTCCATACCTTTCATCAAGTAAGCCGATTCTCATTTCAGATTCCGTCTCAAATGGTACACCATGAGTCCAATCACTAGTCCCAATGCGAAACTGGCGCAGACGAGGCAGCCTTGTTCGGAAAGCGTCGAAGTAATGATGCCAACGCTTGTTGTAGGAGCGGTAGTACCCATACCCTGCCTCCTCGTCATCCTCAAGACGGAGTTCCATCTCGTCTTTGTTGAATGAATACTGGCGCAGCTTGTCTTCAAAAAGACACAGATCATAGAGGATCATGCAATCGTCCAGGGACAATTCACTCAAGGTGGCTCCATGTGAGAGGATCCACTCTAGCTGGGAGTCTCTGAAGAAGGTAAAATTTCCCAGAACAAGACTTTTGAGATGCGGAAAGTGGACCTTGCCCAATTCAAGCTTTGGGCGAAACCCAAACCACGTGTCGCAGAAAAGGGTCAGGTGTTCGAGAGAGGACGCGGTTGGTTTCAGCCACACTGACGGAAGCTTTGTAAAAAAGGATTGAGACTCGGGAAATAGACCGAATCTGTCCTGGTCCCAAAGTTCTCGAGGATCTTCTGTTGTGGCAGTATTGTGCTCACTCACAATGCTTAAGCGAAGAGATCGCAAATTCCGCAGCGCTTTAGTGATTCTATCAGATATTTCGTCGTCTTTGATGTTGATATCCTGCAGATGCTGAATACCCAAAGATTGCAGAGGTACCTCGAGTGAAGCCAGCCATTCAAAGAAGACACCGAGGGCCTTCTTGCGAAAGACGACTGTCTGAGGAGGTTTGGTAATCCAATGATGCCTAGACAGGCCACAACGCTTGTCAAATTGTAAGACAGCGTTTTGCACTTTTGACAAGGTCTTGAGGCGTGGAATTCTGTTTTCAAACTCTCTGGGAAAGGAGGCTTCTTCCTCATCATCTGAGTCCTAGTTCTGTAAGCATATACCACTCGTTAGACGGTCAGAAGAGAATACTAACATATGGATGTTCACGTGTGTTGATATACACCTTTTTGACCGCATCCTCCAAAGTTGAACCGTTCAAGATTTCATCCATAATCTCATAGCTGTCCTGGGTAGGATACAGTTTCAACGTCTCAAACAGCAACTGAGCAGTGAAATACGAGAGAAGGCGGCATGTTTGGCGCAAATTTTTCCAAGATGATGGATCGACGTAGGAGACAATGAGAGTAAGAAGCTCGCTGGGCAGAGCGGTGATATGGACCATGTTGCATGAGAACGCAAGCTATCGCGAAGAAGCAGAGCGGCTCAGTCGCTTAGTCCAATTTATATGACCTTTGAACCCTGGATTGATTTCATGCCAATGTTTTCGGGATTGCGAAGAGAAAGGAGAATGTTTTCTTTAGATTTGGCCGAGGGATGAATATACTTCTTTTTTTGCAGCATCACGTGAAGGGCTGATCCTCCCAGTGTCAACAATACCCGATTAGGCAGTGCATATCTCTGACTAATTATCCCTATGATTTCCCCGGCTGAAATGTACCTTAGGAAATGAATTACAAGTGTGAAGTAGCAAGGCGTCGTTCAGCTTCAGATTTTCAAATCCCACGTCAAGATGTTTGCTTTGAAGTGTGTATATTTACTACAATTTCTATCACGTGCGCTGTCAGAGTCGCAGTGTCGACATGACCTCATACTTATTTCTTTACGCACTTCAGCTTCTATCATGCATACTACTCTGTTCATCTTCGTTTGTAAGAAGTTCTGAGACATCATCATGGCTATGGGAGAAATGGGTGACTTAAATTCACCGCCAGGTTTGACGCAGGATAGCCGCATGCTGATCCTACCATATGAGATTCTCTTACTTGTCGCAGAATTACTTCCGCTTCGCTCGTGGAATGCTCTTGCGCGAACGTGCAGACATCTCTATAATGCCTTCCTGCCATCGTTGTATTCCATCGCCGTCAGTACCAAGAACGGCCAAGGTGATGTCTTCAAATGGGCTGCGAGAAACGGCCGCCTTGACACTATTCACCGGATCATGAATTACGCACCCAAGGACTACTTCAACTGCGTTTATGGGGAGACTACCCTGCGTGCGGCTGCAGGGGCCGGACAGACAGAGATCATTCGTTGGTTACTGGACTCTGACATAGACCCTTATTGTACACAAACCAGAAGCGATGACTTCAAGTCATGGGCTTATATACACGGAGCCCCACCGTTGCTGATTGCAGCCCGGGGTGGACACACCGAGGCTGCCGAGTTACTGCTGGATGTCATGACTGATTTTGACTATGTTCGTTCCCTGGAGGAAAGTCCTGTGATTGAGTTTGTGCGGAAGAAGCAGACAGCACTGCTCGAGTCAATTCTTCGCCGAGGCATAGACGTGGACCAAAGAGACATCCATGGGCAAACAGCATTGTTCCATGCTGTACTACACGAGCGCATATCGTGTGTGAGGCTCCTATTGGAATTTGGAGCAGATATCAATGCGTCTAGCACACGCCAGGTCACTCCGCTGTATATTGCCGCAGAAAATGGTCTCGAGGCAGTCGTGGAGCTTTTGCTGCGAAGAGGAGCTCGGGTGGACATGACAAAGTATGCAAGGGAGACGCCTCTGCATGCTGCCATATCGGCTAATTCGATCAAGGCCGTCTCTCTTCTGATCGAGCATGGTGCAAACGTGAATGCGACTGACTCATCGCAGGAGAGTGCTTTGCAGCGATCACTACGCGACTGGATTGAACCCCGAATTTTGAAGCTCCTTCTCGATGCAGGGGCGGATTTCACAGTCCCAAACATCCATGGTAACACACCAGTAAAGCGGGTATGGAGGAGTAGGGCCAAAGAGAAACTACGGTTGCTCTTGAACGCAATAGAAGCAAGGGAAGCGTTTTCTTGCTAGAATCACCTACTACCTTGCTGCATGCTGCTGTCTTTGCACAACATGATCTGGCATACCGGCTCTTGGCCCAAAGAGCAGATGTTAATCAACGGGACAGGGACACAGGGTGGACTGCATTGCTTGCAGCAGCGGAACAAGAGCAGGACAGTCTTTTCGATCTGGCGCTGCAAAAGGGTCTTGATGTCAATGAGGCAGGACCCTACGGACGAACGTCGCTCTCGTTTGCGGCTGAGCACGGCAGCGAACATAAAGTACGTTCATTGCTGAAAAGGAACGCTGACTATCCTTTCTCCCGTTACGGGAAGCCTTTGACATGCTGCCAGAAACCATCATCTTCAGGTGGTAATGATCCTTCTTGGGCAGACAAAGGACATGGATCTTGCTGATGATAGTCTTCGGTCCGCGGTGACGTTCGCGGCTGCCTTGGGAGATGCAGAATTCCTGGAGTCGTTACATGAGAAGGGCAAACTTGACCAACCCCATTGGCCATGCGGTAATACGACACTTCATCGCGCAGCAAGACGGGAGACCTGGCCGTCGTAAAGTGGCTGCTCAACCAATCTGTCGGTGTTGACGCAGCAGGATATGATAAACGAACGCCCCTTATGCTGCGGTATATAGTTGTAATGACGCAGTTGTTGAACTACTTTTGCGGCATGGAGCCCGGCTTGACGCCCGGGACGTGGATCATGCGACTATCCTTCATTGGGCCTTGCCACATTGTACGGAGCGGTCACTTAAAATTCCCAAATTCGATACTACTTTGGTAACTCAAGCCAAATGCGGGCTCCCTGTTAGCCCGAACATTGTGAAAATGGTCGTCAAAGCAGGTGCTGATTTGGAAGCGAAGAACGTAATGGACGAGACTCCCCTGCATTGCGCCGCCATCAATGGATCTGAATCAGCTGTTCGCCTGCTCCTCGAGAAAGGAGCAAATGCCGAATCCCGCGACAAGTCGGGCTTTGTTCCCTTGCTATTGGCGGCTTCGAAGGGTCCTACTGCAGTTGTCTGTTTTCTGTTGGAGTACGGTGCAAGTGTTGACTCCACCAATGCAGATGGCGACACAGCCGTGATGCTTGCCGTGCATAATGGCCACCACGAAACAATTATAAGTCTCCTGGCAAGATCTGCCGAAATCAACCGCGTCAACCACGATCACCGAACCGCTCTGTCATGCGCCGCAGAGAAAGGCCACGAGAAGACTGTCGAGATCTTGCTGCAGTATGGCGCGGAAGTCGACTTGCCGGATCATATAGGCCAAACCCCGCTTCTTTGGGCCATACAAAATGAACATGAGCGATGCGTCGAGCTCATTGTCCAAGGACGCGCTGATGTTACGAGAGGGGACACTGAGGGCCGAACACCGCTCGGGTGGTCATCGAGGGACGGGAAAAGCTCACAGAAGAGTCGTGATGCGCTTATTCGAATACTCTATGACCGTCATCCCGCTGCGCGCTCCGGAGGAAATATGACCAACGACCTGCATCGATAACGCCAACACCCGACTGAAGTCCGAATCATGCATCCTGAGACAGAAACTGTTGATCGAGGGCAGGTGATTGCAGGCATCACATCACAACTGCATATGCTGACTCTACCATGCGACCGGGGGTAGGATATCCTTTTATTATCAGCGGTACCTGATCTCCTCCCGCGGAGTTAGACGGTCAAGGCATTGGATGGATGGATGTATTGGCTGGTTTTGTGGTCGTAATTACCGTACTGCATGGTAATGCCCACCAGGCAACAACAACAACAACAAGCCTTTCGAAGCTTTTTGGTCGTCCAATAGTTGTCCTTTTATTTTGGACGTGCCCCATTTGGACCACCACACAGAACTTTGCTATCAATCAATCACAGAATTCTCTCAGTTTGATTTTAAAATTGAATTTCCCAAGATTTGGTACCTGGAGGGTTTTCTCTCGTCTTTTCCATGTTTTTCTCAATCAGATAAACATATATCAGTAATGAACAATCAGATACATAGCAGAGAAAGACTGGCATTCGTGTCAACTACTGACATTTAAATCGTAAAACTCTTTGATGGCTGAACGGCATACGTCGGCTCGACACGCGGCGGGCCTATTATTGGAGATAGCGCCCACTCAAAGGCCTCAGCCATCAAACTGTTTACCCACCCAGCTCCACAACTGTCCAATAGTGATGCGCTGCTTCATCGATTGATTTCGGTATGTTACGTAGTTGCTTGCAGCGAATGGCAGTTTGCGAGATTAATCTCCTGGCGCCAGCCTCATTTGACGGCAGCTTTGTTCTTCCTCTTATCAGGATTTGTCCGCCTTGGACTTCCCTCCTGCGGTGACTTCACACCAGGAGAACATCGCCATGCGCTTACAATCATTACCACAATTGGGGCGGAATGCCCTCTGGACAACACTGTTTTTTACATCGTTGGCCCAGGCGATCGATGTCAGTATCAACGATGACCGTAGGTGTTACTATCAGCAATCTGCGTTGCCGGACTAACACCGCAGTAGAATCCATCAAAAATGCTGCCAGCACTGCTGCTTACGGTGCGATGAGTTACTACCATGGCAACGAGTCCGGACAAATCCCTGGTGCGTTTCCGACGAAATGGTGGGAGGGTAGTGCCCTGTTCATGGCGATGCTGCAATATCAGTACTTTACCGGCGACCAGACCTATAACAGCGAAGTGAGCTTGGGTTTGCAATGGCAAGCTGGAGATGGCGACTATATGCCGTCAAACTACAGTAGCTACTTGGTAAGCAACGCATTGAACAAACGCAAGGCGCAATGAATCTGACCAGCCAAGGGAAACGACGATCAAATGTTCTGGGGTCTAGCAGCCATGCTCGCCGCAGAGTTACAATTCCCCGATCGCTCGGAGGGTTACTCCTGGCTTTCTCTCGCACAAGGCGTTTACAACACGCAGGTAGATCGGTGGGATACGTCAACGTGCGGAGGAGGCTTGCGCTGGCAGATCTATACGTACCAAGCGGGGTATACGATGAAGAACGCCATCTCCAACGGGGGTTTGTTCCAGTTAGCTGCTCGTCTGGCGCGTTACACCAACAACCACACATATTACGAATGGGCCGAGAAAGTATGGGACTGGAGTTGCTCGTCGCCTCTGCTCAACAACAAAACATGGAGCGTTGCCGATTCGACCAACATCGAGGACAATTGTAAGAGCCAAGGGAATAATCAATGGTCCTACAACTACGGGGCCTACCTCATGGGCGCGGCATACATGTGGAATTACGTACGTTTCCTGAAGTCAGCCAGAGAAATATACCAGATACTGACAAGTTAGACCAACGGAACCAACACAAAGTGGGCAACTGCCGTCGACGGCCTGCTCAACAACACCCTGGACATATTCTTCCCCACCAAATACGGCGGCAACATCATGTCCGAGGTCCTCTGCGAGCCGAACGAAGTCTGCAACAACAACGAGATCCTCTTCAAGGGCCTTGTCGCCTCCTGGCTGGCGTTTACTGCTCTCCTGGTCCCCTCCACGTACGACAGGATTCTCCCTAAACTGCAGGGATCCGCCGTGGCGGCCGGCGCGACCTGCACGGGCAACGGCAACAATTCCTGCGGAGTGCGGTGGTATACTTCAAAGTGGGATGGATGGACGGGTATGGAGGAGCAGATCAGCGTCACAGACGTCTTGTCGGTCAACCTTATCACCACGAAACACAAAGGACCAGTGACCTCGACCACAGGCGGGAATAGCACCAGCGACCCGACTGCAGGCTCGGGAGATAAATCAGCGCAGACCACTACTACACGTAAGATCACCACGGGTGATAAAGCGGGTGCTAGCATCTTGACCATTGGCTTCGCGGTGGGATGGGTCGGCTTGATGGCTTTTATGGTCATTGGGGGGTAGTGATGTGCGTGGGGGTTGACGTCCTCGTGTAATTTTGTAACCATCTGTTCTCATATTTTCTGTACATAGTAGATCATGTTCACTCGACCATGCATAATGCAGTCGCAGCGTTGGGCTTCGTGGGCGACGGTGTCAGGCGCCAGAGAGCCAGGTCGCTGAGTTTATTGAATAGCAGCTATTGGTCTGCGACGAATCCAAAGGAGTGATTCCTAAGTATTGTTTGTAGATGTCGCTTTTCTTATGTTCAAAATTCGAATATTGCTATGGCGACAGTCAAATCAATACTCGGTACATTAGTCTAGGCCATCAACAACATCTATCCGCATCATGAGATCATCATCCCAGTTAAATCCCGATCGCGACCCAATTATAGGTAGGTAGCTTCATGATGTCAGCGATAGCATTTCGATTCGCCGAGAAGATGTGATGAATTCGCCTCCCCGCATTCCCCAGACTGGTTCCCAAAGTATATTCCCACGGATTTAAACAGACAGACCGCACTTCACCTCACCTCACCTCAAACAAAATAATCATCCATGGCCAATACATATTAAAATCATGATGCTCCGAAATCTCATCCGCACCACACAAACAACCACCCGACCACCCGTCTACCTCTACGCACCCCTCCTCACCCGCTCTCTCCAAACTCAGGGCCAACCCAGCCCGGACGAACTCGAACGCCAAAGCCTCCACCCCGAACGAGCCGAAAACACCCAGTCCGGGACCGACGACGCCGTCGCAGGACACACCTCCTCCTACGACCCCTCGACCACCACCCCAGAGATCGAATCACAGGCTCTCGAGGCCGAATGCAGGCTCCTCGGCGAGGTGGACCCGCTGTTCTTCAGCCCTGCGCACCGCGAGGTGAGCGCGCTGCTGGATCCGAAGCTTGAGGTGGCGGTGCATACTATTGAGCATTTGAGTCCGAGTGCGAAGGGGTGGACGAGGAAGCATAAGGAGGTGAGGATCAGGAAGGTTCCTGGGGCGGGGAGTTTCGATCAGTTTGAGAGGTTGTTGAAGGGGTTAAGGGATATTCAGAAG